>JAKSZP010002847.1:0-138221 GCA_022478985.1 Massospora cicadina | reverse complement strand
TTTTTTTTTTTTTTTTTTTTTCTTTTTTTTTATTCATTATTTCCGCCATCATTGGGAATCCAAGAAGAGAATAGTGTGTGCGCGCGCGCGTGTAAGCTGAATCAATTTGCTGATTTTTGCCAACAGTGTGTCAACAGAGAGAAACCATAAACTGGGATCTGAGCATAGATTGAGTTAGGCGGTACCAGGGAATGAATCCCTATTCAAGACATCCTAAGTCTTTTAAGATGAATTACTGGTCATGCGTTGGGCCACAATTAGTGCTTTCTTCAACTATGGATAATAGTCTCCATACTATTATCACACGAATATATCTTATTATCATAAAACGTGTAGAATTGCACAACAACGAACCTGTGCAGTTAATTTATTTATAAAGGTTATTTGTTGAGAATGATCAGAAAACCTATAAAATTTAACAGTTAGTGCTCACTACTGGGGTGTAGTTGTTTAGAAGACACTAGTATGTGATGTCATATAAGGACAAAATAAGAAAACTATGGAAAGATTTGGCAACCATTAACCAGAATTCTCAGAACTCAGCGGATTATTAGGAATTCGCTGCATTGGAGGAGAGAGTCACCAAGATCAAGGAGGGGTCAATAATGTTATAAGTTTCAGAAATGAGTTGCTTGGAAAAGTAACATCATTGAAGAAAAAAGAAGGGGACTTAGTTCAAGAAGTCTTATTTCTGAAAATTGAGCATGAAGTGGATTGTTTTCATCTAAAAGCATTCAGCCAGATATTGAGTGACTTATTAAACAGGTTGAGGAGTTGAAGACTCACAAATGCGAATGTGAGCCATATGTGGTGACTGACGATGAAGGAAAACTCCCCAGATGCTAGTTGGAAAGATGACTACCCCAAGAAACATGCGGCCCGCTTTTACTGCCATTTTTAGATGTTGAAATTACTCCCCAAGTAAAATGAGTAGCTTAACCAAGAGAGGTGGCTAGAGAAACCTTGGAAGAATTCAAAGCGACACCAAAATTGCTGACTTTCCATCAGTATAATGCCCCTGCATTTTTATGATTTAATTAATAACACTGTAAGGATATAGTATTGTCAAAAGGCATTGATGGTGATGAATTACCTAGATACCAATTGTCAAAATCTATCGGTGCCCCATCTAGAGGGGGACAGCTGGTCATATGCAGAGGCCAAAGTGGCCATTATGAAGGAATTCATTAACCCAAGGTGCATGTTGAAGCTCAAACAAGAGTTTATGGGCATCCAATTCCATAAAGATGAATCTTTATCAAGCTTTATCAATCTTTTCTACCAGTAATTGTAAATCCTGATTGGATCAAAAAGCTGATGATTTTAATGCCTGAATTGCACTACAAGTGGCCCTTCAGCCCTACCATGGTTTGCATTATATGATGTCTTCCATGTTCATGACAGAAATTACCACCTCTCAGATGGTAAACAATTTAAAAATCTTGAGAGCTACCTTTGATGCCCCAAATAGAAGTTTCAATTTGAATCCAGTATGAATTCAAATCCCTCAAAGGGGCGTGAGGGCGCTAAGGAGATGAATAATTGTACCATGTCTTGAAATAAGCCCAAAGTCTTTAAACGTATTAATAAGAAGGAGAAAGTCTGTTGCCAGTGCAGAGGAAAAGGCCATTTAGCTATGCACTGCAAGAAACCCAAAGAGAAAATCAACGGGGCCCAAGCAAAAGAGTCTGCACCTGCAAAGGAGTCAGGAAAAGGGCCCGTGGCCTAAATGGAGAACAATCTAGATCTGTGGAGAAACTTGTTCCTCCTGATATTATGCACAATGAAATTGACATCAGTGATCTTTTCATGAATGAAGACATGCATGATAATCTGTATCAAGTAGGCAATTTATTGTAAACTTGGTAACAAGATCCAGTGCAAAGGGATCAGTCCCAATATAATTAAAGAAGTTGTACTTTGTATGCTGACAACTAGCAGATAAGATTTGAGCTGCAGATAATCATGAAGAATTGAATGAAGTTCAATTAGATGAGGCAAACCTTTCAATCCTCCTCAGCGCAATCAAGAAATCATTCCCTAATTTATCAGCACAAATAATTCACAACCTCGATTTGGCTTATAACGCTGCTATACACTCAGTAAAACTATCTTAAAATACTCCAAGTATACATATATATACTAGTGAATTGAGTATGGGTGAGGGCAATTGTTGACAGTGGAGTGCCCATTAATATTGTCTCGACCAAATTGGTGAAGAGGATGAAGATCTCGCCCAGTTTGGAACACAAGAAAGAGTATGGGACAGCTGGGTCAAATACCACCATCTCATGTGGAGCATATAGTGCTCTACCACTTTGATTCAGATCCTTGGTAGTATCTGCTCCAGCAATAGTTTTGGCAAGAAGAACTAAAATACTTTGATTGAGATGGATTTCTATGAAAGCATAGAATCAAATACAACTTTGAGGATAATACGTTGATCATATTGAGTCAGACTTTTCCAATGGTCTATCAGAAGGATGGGGAAGCTCCACTGAGTAGGATAAATAACTTCATCAACTTGATATATAATGATGGCAGTGTCCCAATTTGATACCAATTAGTTGGCTGGAAGTGACGAGAGATGCTGATGGAGATCCTAGAAAATTGGGGAATTTCACTGAGGATCAAGAATGTGAAAACCATACCGCTGGGATCACAAATAATAGTTGGCATGGGGTTGACATTAGAGATACTAGAGCTGCTGTATGGGGAGGTTGAAAGCCCCTGAAAGAAATGCATAGTAGAGCCTTGGATGGCTCCTGGAATAATAATGCTGGGCCATGGAGAAATTCGAGTTCTCCTGGCGAATTTAAGTGAAAACCAATGCATATTGATAAGAATCAGATCTTCACGTTTTTTCACCTAATCCCAATGGCCTAACTGAGGAAATTCCATGATTTTGGGACCCTTGATGAGATGGTATTACCAGCTGGGGTTTCTGAGAAATTAATCTATTGGTTGATAGAGAGCAACTCACTTATATGATGGAAGGACAGCAAGAGGAGGTGCTTTAATTGTTCAAAAAGTATTGGGAAGTATTTGCCCAGGATGATCACAATTTGGGGTGTACAAAAGATTTGATCCACAAGGCCAATACTGGGTAAAATTTACCAATCAGGATGAGATTGAATTTATGGTTGAAGGCGGCCAAAGCAGTAGTGGAGGAAGAAATCAGCAAACTAGTGAAGCATGGACTTCTAGTTCCATCGTTGAGTCCCTGGGCGAGTCTGATTCTTATTGTGAAGAAGAAGGATGACTCTAATTGGTTGGTGATCAATTATCAGAAGCTAGCAAGATTATAAAGAAGAATTTTCACCCCCTACCAATAATCAACAATGTGCTAGATTAATTGGGAGAAGCAAAGTATTTCTTAACGATGGATCTAATATCGGTTTTGTAAAACAATTTTCAAGCGAAGACCAAGAAAAATGTGTGATTATCACCACGCAGGGGCTATATTATCTGACGAGGGTGCCCCAGGGTCTATGTAATACACCTGCGAAATTCCAGAGGGCCACGGATGCTAAACTGAGCGACTTGAAGTTGCCATGCGTCCTGGTGTACTTAAACAATATCAATATGTTCAGTAGGACGTTTACTAACCATTTGCACCACTTGTAGGAAGTGCTCAAGAGACTATCCGCGGCCAACCTGAAGATTAAGATGAAGAAGTGTCACTTCTTACATCGATGAATCCCCCCCTTGGGTTGGGACCATCTAGTACTAAAAAAAGAAGTGTCACTTCTTCAAGAAAGAGGTGGAATATCTGGGATTAGTGATCAAATCTAGTGGACTGCAGCCACAAGCCCAGAAGATTGAATCCATAGAATGAATGGCTGTTCCAAAGAGTGTTTGAGATGTCCATGTGCTCCTTGGAATATTCAGATAAAATATAAGATTTACTTAGGATTTTGCCAGAATTACCAAGCCCTTATTCCATCTATTGAAGGATCTAAAGCAAGGATTCGTTTGGAATGAAGAAGCAAAGAAATCCTTCGATGAATTACGCCAGTATTTAATAGATTCTTATTTTAAAATATCTGAATTTTGATTGAGAATTTCTTATGCAAACTGATGCTTTATTAACGGTGATTGTGGCTGTATAGAGCCAAGTAGATGAACTTGGGGATAAACATCGAGTGGCATATGTAGGCTGTACACTCTCAGACACTGAGAGGAACTACACCATAACTGAGCATGAATGCCTTGTGGTCATTTACGCATGTAAACATTTTTGGGTGTACATCCATGGAACGCACTTTAAAGTGATGATGGACCACTCCTCGTTGCATTGGCTGCACAATTTTTGAGAACCAGAAGGATGACTGGCCCAATGGGAAAATAAGTTACAGGCTTACAATTATGAGATTGTCCACTGAGTGGTCCTCTCATTAGTATGTGGATGGCTTATTGCAGTTACCAATGGTCCAGATGGTATACCAGCAGGCGGATGAGTCATTCCAGAGAATTTTAATGGAGAAATTGGTAAAAGCCCTAGAAATCCAAGGTGCGCTTCCCCAAAGCGATGGAAAACACCAAGACTATGGATTGATAAGTTTTTAAGAGTAATAATGGGATAAGCTCTACAGAGAAGAATTAAAAATGATATGAGCCAAGAGGTTATTATGAAAATAACAAGGGCGAACATAAATGCGCATTATTAATTGGGCTGTGAAATGAACATTGACGGCAAGAATCTCCTGTTGAGGATGAGGAGAAAAACAGGAAATTGAAGATGCCAGACCAAGAATCATGAATATGACAGAGGGTCTTATGCTCTGATGGGGGGAAAATCAGATGCTGGGATCAATATTGTCACAAGTAAAGTGATCAGCCCAGCACAACAGAAAGTCATGGGGACTGCGCTATGAGTAGGCAGTATCAAGGAGAAAGTAGAAGAGAGCTGCATGCTTAAGGTCATCCTGAGCAGCATTGAGTACTGATGATCAATTCCGCTTGAACAAATGAAGTATTTGACTGAGTTTCTGAAGCAGTGTTCTCCTGCCCCAATCCTTTTTACACTGGAAATCTAGGAAAGAGTGGGGATGTGTTAGGATTTTTGCCCATATTCCCAGATGACTAGATTACCAGGTATTGTTTGGGGATAATTCCCTAATGTGAATTTTGGATATTGGTTGATCTGATTTCAGGATAACTATGTTTGGGGGATTTTAGGTTATTTGCCTTGGTCAGATCCGTCAGGGATTGATCTGGATGAATGCTTAAGATCTTGTCAGGCAGAGTAGCCAACGAAGTAGGGGCATCTGATACCTGATTAACTATCAGGTGTACCAATTGGGATAGGTTGGGTTTCATCACCAACTGATTGGAAATTTAAGGATTAAGTTGGGAGGTGAGTGTTGCCACCAGAAACTAGCAAATTGATCAGTTGGTTCATGACCTGCCTTAATGGGTAACAAGTTTCATTACCTAAGCAGGTCGCTTGCCAAATATGGTTGGTTCAATTAGGTTGAGAGAAAAACACTAGGGACACATCTTCTGACCCTTTCTGTTTTAGGTCTCGAGAATGTCAAATGACAGCATCCTAGCCAGGATGGGATAGAGCATTACTGCTATGACGAGGATGGGTAATATAATATCAACAGCTATCATTTAATCAAGGAGGTGCCAACTGAGGGTTGGGCGCTGAATTCCCCACTATGTATTCATATTGATTTTGCTAATAAAAGACACTCTACAAGATCACTTTTACTAGTGTACTATCTTATACTTTACAGAATCCACTTTAAGTTCCATTTCTTAAAAATTATTGCTGTGTGCTCTAATTGGGATACTTTTTAGGATAAAGAGTAAGTACCTGAGCAGGAATCCATAGAAGAAGCCGAATTGAATTGGGGATTGCTGCTGACAGTATGTCATAAAGAGAAACCATAAACAGGGATCTGAGTGCAGTTCAAGTTAGGCGGTACCAGGGAACGAATCCCTATCCAGGACATCATAGGTAATATAAGAATAAATACTGACTGAGCGTTATACCAATTTCTAGTACTTTAATCAACTACAGATAATAGTCACCATACAAATATCAATATTTAACAACTACTATCATACAAATCAGAGAATTTTAAAAACCCTGAACCTGTGCAGTTAATATATTTATAAGGGTTAATAATTGAAAATAATCAGAAACCTTATAAATTTTTAACAAACAGTATGAACAAAGGAGACATGATGTAAATATGCAAGTTAAGCAGCTTCCTCTCATCACAAACCATTACCTATTTTGGGAACATTTCTACCAGTACCAACACACTAGCAATGGTTTACAGCCTTCTCAACATATTAAATCTTAAGATTGAAATTTCTGCACAAACTTAAGATTGCATTCACTGATGGTGAGGGAAATATAGCTGAATCTTATAGTTTTATGAGAAAAGCATATGTAGATTCAACAGCTAAAATGCTTTCAATGTTCAAAAATTAATGATTAGAAAGCACAAGAGGTTCCTGAAGTAAAATTATAACCCAACTACACTTTAGTCATGGTCAAGGAGATTATCATTGACGAGTTCAGAAGCACACAGTATTTTAAATATTCAAGATGGGTCGACCTTGGGACAAATATACCACACTGAGAATTTTTCTAGCCAGTACAGTTTTGAATTAAAACCTGCACTGGGGTGGAAGCAGTTTTACAAAGCAGGCTAACCACCCTTAGCACGCATTATGTTCTAAACATAAATCAAAAGTTCCTCGCTGTAAAAATGGGGAAAACTGTTTCACTTGTTAACTATGAAAACTGGTATTAATTCATGTTAAAAAAGCTTAAAATGAATGGCACCTTTTTATAATCACTGTAAAGCTTTTCTTGCTTAGTTTGCTTGAGTCAAACTCACAGCTCAAGATACATATGCCCTTGGCTATAACCCATTGAATTAATGTAGGGCAAAGAGGAGTCCTGATTGATGTCAAAGCCGCATATAAAAATGGATTAAGCTATTAGAACCATTAGTGACGTAGCCCTGATCAAAACGCTGTTTATGTTGTTTTGAGCTGTAAGAATAAACTTAAAGAAAATTTATACCAACTAATTAAACAGTAGTATTATTAAAGTTCAATTTTAAGAGCATTCATCAAATATGTTTATCTATGTAGGAATTAATATAAGCTATAGGAAGTTAAAATTGTTTAATCCAAAGAGGAAGTCACGGGATCATTCAATTGGGTCACACATCACAATAATGGAACTGATGAAGATGACCTGGTTTGCAAAATGAGTCAGGATACTATAGAATTAGATCCATAAGTGTAGTGAATTTTTCGATTGCTAAGGCCTAACCATGTGAATTTAAGCCCTAAGATCAGTCTAGCTTTGCTAAAGCTTCAAGCCCACTTGGATCATAGATAGTATATCAGATGGATACTCTCGTGGAAACCAAGTTCAAGAGAATTGCAATTAAGGACTGAAAGTCACAAAAACTTGTAAGGAATACTGACTGCTTTTAACGTTAGGATCTTTAGCCAGACAGTCAGTCGTTCTTACTGTGGGCATAACTTTTACAAGAGAGTTGAAAAAATAGAATTCACCATACACAAGATAAGGTATAAACAATACTGAATAATGGATAAATTCCTCACTATGTTTTTCAATCTCATTTGGTATTGAAACTTGCATCAGACATCGCTTTTCAGGCCAAGTTTGAAGATGCTGGGATGATGCAACTAAGCACTTTGAGACTAAACTTCTTTAGACTTGCAACTTGGATGCTTTTTCTTGTCTTTTATGGCTTTTGTACTTGAGAATGACATATATGACTCCCTCATAGGAACGCAGTTCCTAGTTGAGTTTGGAGAAATCATTAACTTTAAACAGCGTTAAGTTGGTCTACCCACTTACCTGATGTCACTTGTTTAAGATGAGGTTTAGGAGGATCAGAAAAAGTTAGAATTTTTAGATGGACTAAAAATTCTACTTACTAAGTCAGCTATATATTGAAAATAAAGGGAACAAAGAAGCTACTACCAACTGTAAACGCTAAGGTTTGTTTTACTTATACACAGCGTTATGATGGAATACTACCTGGAAAACATAATTTGTGCTGATTAACATAAGTACTGATATAATAGAACAGAAAATGCTCAAAAACTACTGTTCCAAAGGAGTCAGAGATAAGAAATACAGAGTGATGCTGTTGTTTACAACTCAACATAACATGTAAAAGTCAAAGTCCTACGCAGGACTATTGATAAGCATCATGTTTAGTTCAATAATGGTCAAACCATATGTTGCAGTCAGCACTTGGGCGCCAACTGCTGTAACAACAGATACTAATTCATTAAGCAATATGCTTTCTGTACGATGACAGATACCTGGAAAAAAAGGTAATAAGTTTCCAAAGTTTTCACTTTAAATTATCTTAAGTAAAAATAAGCACCATAGTATCTGGTACTGACAAAGGTGGATGGGCCTGAATAGCCTTCTATGTAGTGCTGGTTCCAGCAGCAACTAGTCAAATATATAAAATCTCCCCTGAAAATCATAATCCCTTTTTTATAACCCTATTCTCATCCTGTGTTCCTTTTGGTACAAGATACTTGGTAGTTAAACTAATTTTAGGAATATTGGGATTTTTGCATATTTATTTTGAAAAAGAGGTAAGTAATTAAATCAAATTATAGCAATTTTACACCAATGCTGTAAAAAAGGACAAACTTTATTAAACATATAATTACAATGCACATTCAGATGCGTTGCAGCCAAAACTTGATAATAAATTTATTATAAATGATTTGATTTCTGTGCCTACAGGGAAAAATCCAAGATTTTAGTATGCCCACTGAGCCATATTAATTGGTTATAAAAATTATCTGCTTTATACGCTGGTGGTGAATTGCCATAGTAATTTTATGAGTTATCATATTGTCAGGATTCAAGATAACAAAAAAATCTAATTCTCCACTTCTGGATTGAGCCATAATGAATCAACTCTCAAACCTACCAGAACGAAGACAACTTCAGTATTCTCATCCTCAATTCTGAGTCATTTGGGGCAGAGTTTCCTCAGATTTGGTCATGTGGGCGGTAAAATACATTGATGATGCCCATCAAGCAATCAACTTTGAAGGCAGGAAAGATCCTGAATGGATCAGGCCATGACAATCCTCAAGGCACCATGTCCCCACTCACCCTATAAATATTGGCACCTTTTAACCTAATAAAATATTAAGTATTCTATCCATTTTTCCATTTCCTTCTTAGCCCTTTTTACAAATTTGCAGCTTTGAGCCACCTTCAGACCTCAGTGACATTTTAGAGAACTGTAACGCTGACAAACATGGTGCTCACTACCTGGGCTCTGAGATGTCATAAGTGAAAACGTCTATCACAAACAATGGAGAATACTAGTAGCCCTGAATACCAATCTGCTGTTCAGTTGAGAAGCGTTGCTTGATGGTTTAGTACCTTTAAATATTAAATAACACCCTCGCAGCCTGATAGATCAAGTTTTCAGGCCACATTCCAGTTCTCCCTTCCCTCTATTTTTAGAAGTTAGTACCAACTTCAGTATGAGAACCTTAACAATGTTGTTCGACAATTAATAAACGGCATCTACTCTGTGGGTGCTTGCTCCAGCTGCTTCCATGCCTCTTCCATTCCCTCCACCATGCGGGACCTCTATGACTCTGCCCATCTGCCAGCAGGAGAACTTGCCCTGTGCTCCAAACGCTACCTCACAACTCTGTTCACCCAGCTATTCATCACCTACTCCAACTAGTTGGGTTGCACCATCAAGAAGTCATCTGACAACTGGGGCTCACCCAGGCCTTGCACTCTCATATCATCAATTTCTATAACACATCCTCTTCCTTTGTTCATGACAACCGCAAGGCCATTATTGATAACTGATGATTGATCGTTGAGGTTGAGACCAAATTGTAGGTTAGATAGCGGAATCTCTCGCTATCTTGATGACCTGCTGCATTAGAACGTCCAACTTCTTGAGGAAACTTGAAATCGTGGCCTCCTCCAAGTCGAGGATCTGGCACAAGCCCTGCAACAACACTATTGGGAGCTGGCCTCTCACAACTACCCGCCAGGAGTGAAGGTCCTGAAGGGCCTAAGGCGCCTGAAGGCCCCAAATGGTGTGAAGGACCTGAAGGACCAGAGAGTCCCCATGAACCTCCCAGGCCCCTAGATCCCTCAGCTCCCACCTCTATGGCCCTGAGGACACATGGCGGAAGGATGTGATAACTGCCTTGGTTGTCCTACTTAAGCAATTCAGAATGTAGCTCAGGGTTTCAAACTCCAAGTGGATGGAGTCCCCCTCGACCCTAGAGTCTCCATTGAGGCACTGCCAGACGAAATGGGCAACCTCAGTGCCTTCACCAAGCTTACCAATACTCACATCTCTCAGCTCAAACAAACTTGTTAATGGTTTGAAACCTGTTTGACTACCCTCAAGAGCCAGCTTCACCTTCAGGGTGCTGACGCTTAACTCTAATGGAGCAAGTTGCAAATAGGGCTTCCGTTTCCTCCCTTATCTAAAATTGGTATGATATCCAAGAGGACCTTGAGGGCCTACAGCGACAGCCAGAACATCAGGCACCCTGCAACTATTCAGAGACTAAGATCTCGGAGCCAGTGCCCTTCTTAATGTTAACACCCTATCCACTTCTCTTGTAACTAACTCTGAACCTAGTTTAAAAAAAGGTTCACCCCCAGCCAGGAGAGCATTTACTCCTTCCTGTATGCATACGAGAGCTCTATGGAGGAGGCCACTGACTGGCAGAAGGTAAAGCATATCCACTCATGCCTATATAGCACTTCCTGGGAGATCATGACCCCTCCCCATTTGAAGGAGTGCAACAACTGGGAACTGGTCCATACAGCCTTATCCAATAATTTGGCAGCAATTAAACCCTGGCTAACCAGAAACAGGCGTTCATGGGTATCTGACTGAATAAAGGAGAAATCCCAATTAGTTTTCCAGCTAGTTTTATGCCCAAGAGCAACCCTTAGTCACTAAAAATTGTATCACCCTGGATGATGCTAATACCACTGTCATTTCTGTGTTGGAATCCTACCCTGAGGTTCAAATACATATGATTGGGCAGAAGAACAGGTTTTCATGTATCTGGAAGATCAAGGAAGCACTTAACGAGATCTCTGTACCAACTCTACACTTTAAGGCTTCATTTACAGGCCCCTCTAACCATCCTAGAGTCCATGTTTTTGAGAACTAGAAAAATCTTTGACCTCAATGCACTTACAGCAACAGTTTCAGACACAGCGCTAAAACCTGCTGAAAATGGCTTGTCAAGGAGGTGGGAAAAGGGCCGTCATCATGAATGATGAGGCGCTCCATGCTGACATCCCTACCCAGCTTTAAGAATCCTCCATAATCTTGAACAAACCTGGAACTAGTGCACCTGGAGAAGAAGTATTGGTATCCAATGATGATAAAGAAATAGATACTGCTAACTCTTCTTCTGATGACTCTCCCATGTTCTCATGCTGCCGCCCCAGTTCAGAAGTCTGGTTACCTGGGTTGCAGTTTAGTTCATAAAATACCAATCCTTGCTATAGTTGACAGTGGCTCCCCCATGAATGTCATATCATCCAAGTTACTTAAGCACATCAAGATCGCTCCAGATTTGCCACACTATATGTAGTATGGCACAGCTAGCCCACAATGTACCCTATCTATAGGAGCTTATTCCTCTCTACCATTACAGTTTGAAAAGCTTGTTGTAAACACCTCCGCTGTCGTTCTAGATAACTCTAGCTATTACCTGCTCCTTGGAACTCAGTTCATTCAATATTATTCAGCAGTACTCCATTTTTAAATGGCGGCTTTCTATCCCTACTAGGGCATTGGGTCCCTTTGTTCTTCGAGACCTCTCATTATTAATAAACTAAAGTTAAAGACTGAGCCTGTTTACTGGAGAGTGAAGGCCAAATCAATTGGCTCAAATATCACATTAGGGGATCCCGAGTCTGACTGCCACCTCCTGCTGTTGATGGGCAAGAGGGCATGCCAATCTATTAGCTTAGGGCGACTACCATGCCTCCAAAGTCTCAAGTCATTGCTGACACCCAGGTTCATGCCAACATTCCCTTGGAATACCTATTGGAAATCTGAGGCCTGGACAACCCATCCACGAATGAGGTGCTAACCTGCCCAGGGATCCTAGATCCTGCTTATGCCAGATCTATATCAGTGTTGTTAGCCAACCTTACTGACAAAACCAAAATAGTAGGTCCAAACAGTCCTGTCACCTATTTCTGTCTTCTACTGGTGGAGGCTATTGCTGATGTTCAAAGCTTTGGGGACTTAAGTGATTTTGGATTGAAGACACCTCCATTGGTCAGCCTGATCAACACTAATATTGGCAAAGACTTTAGGACGACCAAAAACATAAGGTTCAAGGGTTGTTAGAGGAGTATTTGGACCTATTTTTGGCCTTAACCTACAACTTCAGAAGAATGGACGGAGTCCTATATCATGTGGAAACTGATGACACTCCCCCCTTTTGGTCCCAACATTACTGAAAAATAAAGGTTGAATAGGCTCAGGTGACAGTGTAACTCAAACAATTACTCGACGCTGGACTCCTGATTTCATCACACAGCCCTTGGGCCTCTCCTCTTCTGCTGGTTTGGAAGAAGGACAGCAGCCACCAGGTTGTGATGGACTACCAGCAACTCAACTCCATCACCAAGAAGGAAAGTTATCCTCTGCCCCAAATTGACGATTCCCTCCATCTGCTTACTGGATCTCAGTACTTTTCTGCCATGGACCGTGCCAGTGATATTGGAAAGTTGAGCTCGCCTCTGAAGATTGAGCTAAGTGCTTTTATAGCCAACAAAGGACTATTCGAGCCCACAAGGATGCCCCAGGGCCTTTGTAACGCTTTGCACACTTTCCAATGTGCTATGGACGGGATCCTTGGGGAGTTGAAGCTTTCATGTGTCCTCGTCTACCTAGATGACATTACTGTTTTCTCATTAACCTTTAATTGGTACATCGAGAATATCAGGGAAGTCTTCAATAAGCTATGAAAGACTTCTATAGCTTAAAACTTTGAAGTGCTTTTTCTTCCAATCTGAACTGGAGTTCCTGAGACATAAAGTTTCTAGGGATGGAATCCAGTCTATATCAAACAGGGTCGACGCCATAGAAAGAGTGTCACGCCCCCAAAGCTTAAGGGATATCCAGGTATTCCTAGGCATGGTGTGCTATTATCATCAGTTTATCACCTGGTTTGCCGACCTAGCTGAGCCACTATTCTTTCTTTTGGAGAAAAATGTTCCATTTGAATGGCGACTTGAACAAGAACAGGATTTTAATGCCTTTTGAACTGCTCTATGTACTAAATCCATTCTAGTCCACCTGCGCTTTGACCAACCCTTTTTTGTTGTTTATGGATGCAAGTGATGTTGCCATCGGGGCTATCCTGGACTAACATGACGAAAACCAAGTTGACCATCCCGTGGCCTATTTTAGTAAGATGATGATAAAGCTGAACGGAACTGCAGTGTACTGAGAGGGATTAGCCGAGCTGTCTTTCTAGCCATCAAACATTTCTGGCCTTATCTCTACAGTACTCACTTTACCAGTGTTACAGACCACTCCTCACTCTGGTGGCTCCAGCAAATGAAGGACCCAGATGGATGACTAGCGAGGTGGGCTTTATGACTACAGAGCTATAATTTCACCATTGTCCATTGTGCAGCCGCGATTCACCAAAATGCTGACAGCCTCTCCAGGATGCTGGTGCTAGTAGCTTTGACCCCTGAGGAGGACCAGCTGTTAAATCTAATAGGTCAAACTGAGCAGTGGGATTTGGATACACCTGAGGTCCAAGCTGAATTTAGAAGGAGGACTTGAGACACTCAAATTAAGGAGGGTTTCTCTAAAAGAAGGTCAATAAGAAGTGGCTCCCTTATGTCCACCCCTCTTCCCAAACTGATGTTATTCTAGAGGGCCATTCTACTGTGGGACACAGGGAAGTTAAGAAGACTCACAAATGGCTTGTGTCACAAGGTTACTGGTACTGAATAATGGGAACCATTCAAGAGGTCTTGGAGGCATGTATTACTTAACAATCCCATGACTGAGCCAATCCTCAATTCCAACACTCAGTTTTCACCCTGAGTGAGCCCTTCAATGTTGTTAGCATTGTTGTGGGTGGCCCTCTTCCCACTGGGTTGTATGGCCATAAATATATTATCCTAACCTTGGACCACTTAACCAAGTGGGTTGAAGCGATTTTGGCCCCAGTTGTCACTGTCAAAGCCACAGCTCTCTTCCTTGTTTGATCCATTTTGACCCAACATGTGTGCCCCCAAACCTTACTTTCAAATAACAGATTAAATTTCACTTCACAGGTAGTATAAGAACTTACCTCGCTATCTGGCACTACCCAGAGTTTTGCTTCCCCTTACCACCCATCAACTAATGGAGCGATAGAATGTTCTAACGGAACTCTTATTTCATTTTATGAAAGTTGCCTTTGGGTCGTTCTTGTTAGGACCACTATCTACCCAGCGCTTTGCTTGCCCACAGGTTACGCTATCACCAGGTCATTAAGATTTCCCCTTTTGAAGCCCTATATGGGCGTGCATCTCAGCTATCAAGTAGCGTTTAGCCATTGCTTGAGACCTCTACACCTGAGAACTTCAAATTAACTATGAGAGCCTTAGCCAAAAGAATTGTCCATCTTCAAGACCTAGCCACACAAGTCATCATCACCACTACAGGAAGAGAGAAATCCCAATTTAATCTTGGCCGACTCTCATTACAACTTTCCAATTAGGTGACCCTGTTCTCTTTTATCACCATCGACCTGGAGGCTGACAAAAAAAGCTAGACGTTCTTTGATTTGGACTCTATAATCTCATTCATAAAGTGAAGTCTGAGTACTTCATTGCTGATGTCAACCAGGGGGACCATGGTTAATTGGGTGCATGGCTGGTTCATTTGTGCCGTAAAACCCCCTCTGACAGGATCTTGAGGGGTGTTGCCAGGATTTAAGATAACAAACAAATTGAATTCCCCAATTCCAAATTGAACCATAACTTATTAACTCTCAAACCTATCCAAATGAAGACAACTTCAAGATTCTCATCCCCAATTCCTGAGTCACGTGGGGCAGAGTTTTCACTAATTTGGTAAGGTGGGCGGTGAAATACATCGAGGATGCCCATCAGGCGGTCTCTCTGAGAGGCCAGGAAAGATCCTGAATGGATGGGGCTACAATGATTCTCAAGGCACCATGTCCCCACTCACCCTATAAATATTGACACCTTTTTAAAAATAATAAGATTTTTTGGTATTCTATCCATTTTTCCATTTCCTTCTTGAACCTTTTACAAATTTGCAGCTTCAAGCCACCTTTGGACCTTAGCAATAGTCTAAAGAACTGTAACGCTGACACATATGATATGATAGCAATATTTGGTTGTTATTCCTTATAGAATCATAATTAATTGATTGGGATTTGATCCGGCTAAATCATTCATTTTCTGTTAGGGAAGATTCTTGGAAATGTTTTTTAGGTAATTTAAAATATTAATTTGCAATCAATAATTTAATGGTCTTGTATGAATTGATCAGGGCTTGTTACCAATTGATTAAGGGTTTATTATTGGTTGCTTGGAGTTGAAAACGCTTTTTAGCAGCAACTTGTGGGGTAACATTCTAGGCAACGCTCCTGTTGTTAAATGGTAAAAGGCCCCATTACCCAAGTAAGTTGCTAGCTTAATGAGGATAATTCGCTGAGGGTTAAGTGAAGACGTTGATACATGTTCTTCAATACTTAATCCAGGAGAGATCATGTTTTAGTCAGCATTGGTAAATGACTAGATTAATGAAGTAAATTATTGTTAAACTGACTCCATAGGGTTAATTCATCAGTGACAGTCGCCGTTCATAATGAGGTGCCAACAGAAGAGTAGAATTGGTTTTCCCCTATATATATCTCTTGTTCTTTTAATTAATAAAATAGTAATTTGAAGCTCACTTTAATAACATTTATACTGTTTTGCAATCAATATTAAGTTCTCTTGTAATTAGATTAGGAGAAAAAAATGTTTTCTTATCTATTTGTCATTTTCCAATTCTAAAAATTAGAGTAAAGGAAAAAAGTTTACTTTCAAGTGATTTTCAGCTTCTGGGAGGAAAAGTCAAAGTAAAGAATTTCCTTGATTTTCAGAAGACCTTTAATTATCAGAAGGAAGAGCGTTTGCACCTGCCTAGCTTTTTAAAGAATACTTAATTTGGTTGTAAAGATCTCAACTAGGTTGGAGTCCAATATAAAGGCAAAAACATAAGAGATGGAGAAACTTGCTCAAGCTACTTTTTCCGCTGATTCCACGCCCAGAAAAATATGATAGCTTGTACACAGGTCCGTCAACCAGACAAATCCATAGCAGAAACACCCAAAGAAATTGCGACAAAAGTGCGCAGGTTTTATATGAAATTGTATAAATCTGAGCTGGTTGAACCAGAAAAAAATAAAAAATTTCTTAAAAGTGCATATATTGCCACCACAGTCTGAAATACAATTTAATCAACCTAATATCGCATGAGGAATCATGGGAAGTAGTACGTGATGCACCAAGAGGGAAATGCCTGGGACCTGATGGGATTCCCTATGAATTTTAAATAAAATATTTTAATAACATCTCTAACATTCTTCTAGCTTCAATGAAGAAGTGTATTATGGAAACATGCCTCCTACCTGGAGGCAAAGAAGCCTACACGGTCACTTTATTCAAGAAAGGAGACAGATTAGACCTATCCAACTGGCGCCCAATTTCCCTAACCAACACAGATACAAAAATTTCAAAAAATTAAGGCTAAACGACTAGGATAAATTGCAACTGATGCGATATCCCCATCACAATATGGATTTTTTCCAAGAAGATCCATATGGGATAACATCCACACAGTTGCAAATGTCTGCCAGTCCAAAACCTCTAAAGCACTTGTCTTTTTAGACCAACAAAAGCCATATGACAGGGTAAACTGAACCTATCTCAGGGACTGCCTTCAAAATTTCAAGCTTCCAAATAGATTTATAAACTGGGTAATGTTGTTTACAGAGTCTGCAATAATGGCTGTGCGGGGAGCAGGCTTCTTAACCAACCCAGTTATCCCACAGAGAGGACTAAACAAGGAGACCCCTTAAGCCCTCTACTCTACAACTTTAGCTTAGACCCCCTAATTTGAAATACAAACTCACTGCTCAAGGGAATCAACGTCAAGGGCCAACCACCAGTCAAAATGATGGCCTTCGCTGATGATTGTGTGGTAAGCATATTCAACAATTAAGACGTTTGCAGAATTGAGAAGATAATACAAGACTATTCAGTCATAAGTAAAGCATCACTTAACACTGAGAAAACGAAAATTATACTCCTGGGGAAATATCAGACCCAGTGGATGCCATCTACACAGGGCCAACAAGCTAATACAACATCAAGACTCCTGACCAGACATAGGAGGCGAAATTTAGCAACGACCTCACTGAAAATTACATTCATCACCAAGCCAACAGCTGGCCCTGTTCGTCTTTGGGAGTATGGTTGGAAGCAGGAGGTTACGCCAACTACATGATGGTAAATCAATTATTAGACAAAATAATAAAACACATTGCCTCCTTACATGGACACCAAACAGGTCTAACAGGAAGGGTCAAGGTATCCAACTCTATGATTCTATCAATCATATGATTCATGGCCCATGCAATCGCGTTCTCACCATCCTTCTATAACACAATCCGCGCCTTATTATAACGATGGCTATGGTCCAACCACAACCCCCTTGTATGCCTCAAAACCCTATTTGGCTCTGAAAGGAATGGAGGTATGGGCTTACTAATTACGTATAGCAAGCAACCCATATACTGGGATCCTGGATACTCAGGTGACTATACCAGATCTTCCAGATACACACTGGGCCAGAACAGCAAGATATAACTTCACACGTGCACTCCAATTATGAAACCCAGATCACCCAAACACATTAATCAAATATCTGGCATCCCATCCCACAGCTGCAGGACCACACAACACTCCTGCACATTTAAAACGAATACTCCTAGCCATGAGAAGAGCGACATGGCGGATCCACATAAATGACCAAACCAGTCACTAAGGACGCCCAAGGCTAAAACACAGACAGGAGATTAATGATCAGATAGTCACAGACAATATATTAAGCAAAAACCCAGGTACCATAACCAGGATAGACTACCTGGACCATATGTACATACCCTACAACCTAAAGACTTAAAGAAGAGTATGGAGATACACACATCACCATCTATTCCAACCCAGGATAAGAGCACATGTATGGAGGTTCATGAGGAGAGTATAACAAACAGCTGAACGGTCAATTGCCACTCACATCTCATGTACAATATGTGGTCAGTATGGAAGCCTAGCCCACCGTTTACACCAATGGCCAACATCAGTGGCTGTATGGAAAGAGGCCATGCGCCTATTCCGCCAAGAAAACGGATATCCATTCAGCCTAGCAAGGAACATGTTCGCTATAAATATGGACTCTCCTATCCACCCATCTCTCAGGGCGTTAATAGTAGCAATAGAACTATGGACGATACATACAATGGTACTGGAATCGTTCACAGGAGCAGCGCCAACAATCCAAGAAGCCATTCATCGCTTCACCAGCCATATATTGGAACATTCCCAAGCATGGCTGTTTGGACATATGACCCCCATAACAGAAGGACAATCAACACATAGTTCCTCATACGGTTCCTAAAGGTTGATCCTTTCACTCACACATGCTGCATCCAAGAATAAGCCAGCATAACTCCCCTTCCCTACCGTCCTAATCTTGGTGATCCTGGAGACAACAAGAGGTACTTGAACCCTCTGGGGTGTCTTTAATTGTCGAATTTCTTTAGTTTCCTCACTATATTGGAAGTGCTTGTCCCCTGGTCGACCTTCCCCAAATAAATAAAAGATCTCAACTAGGAAGTAGTTTTCATACCATTATCAGCCCATTCATTAATATCAACAATCTATTTGACTACCTCATTAGACCTGAGCAGTAGACCCAAAAAAGCTTACATTTGGTGCTCACTACATGGGCTAGTTGAGTTTTCAGGCCAAAAATTATAGAAGAATTTTAACAGCCTAATGCCATACAAGAACGAATTTTAAAATGTGGATGTAATTGGAAAGAGTTGGCAAGAATATGGTAAACTTGGTGTCATAAGCCAACCAACCTACTTGGATGAGTGAGTGATGAAAGCCAAAGAGGAAATAGAACGAGATCAAAGGTCAACAGCAAATCTTTATGAAAAAGTCACCTCCTTGAAATGGAAGAATAATGTATAATTAAAGAGTTACTATTTTAGAAAACTAAGAGGGAATAGTATAGAGAACGCTTTTGCTGGATTCAAAAAGACATTTGACTGATTTTAAAGTGCATAAAAGAATATTGAAAGTCAAAAATTTGATTGCACTCAGATGGCGGTGTGAAGCTGACAATGAGGCACATGAATGTCCATCTGGGTAGGTGCAACCACTGAGGAATATTTCTGGAGTTCTCAATGCAATTTTAAAGACAGCTCATGAAAATAAACCTATAGTTAGTCAAGTTAGCTGTGGATGAATATCCTGCTACAGTAGCAATTGAAGAATTATTAGATAGACCAAAATCACTTATGTTTCACCAAGATGATGAACTGGCGTTTTTCCAACTATTAGATATGATGATGTTAAGATATGAGGAATAACAAAAAGCAGTAGATGCAATGAATGGCTAAGACACCAACTGTCAAATCTGGTTTTGCCCAATCGCAATGGGGATAATTGGACATACAGTGATGCCAAAGAAGCAATCATGACCTAGTTTAGTGTTCCTGCGTGGATGACTAGCCATAAACAGGAGTTTATTGGAATTCATATCTAAGGAGGATGTTAACATTAGTTACTTTAGGTGACCAATTTTAAAGAAAGCACAAATCCTGCCTGGTGCAAAAGTTCCATCAACATTTAATGCACACATAGCAATGCAAACGGTGCTTTGGCCCTACAGAGATTTGCACTGCACTATGGTTTTGGCACTTGTAAACCAAACTTTTCAAATCACGGATGGCGGTGTATTTTATGATTTTTTAAGAAAAATCTGAAGCCCTTCATTGAACCTTCAAAGCTGTTCTCACCAGAACTCACAGTATAGTGAAATTTACTTAACCTAATAGGGAAAACAGAATCGAGTCATAAAAGAAATAAGCCCAAAGGACTATAAAAGCAAATTAAACTCGAACCTGCTGCCACCAATTTGAAAAACTTGGGCATGTAGTTGCTCATTGTTAATAAAAAGCTTAAAGAGAAAGTCATTTTGGTCTAGGATGAAGTGATGAAAATTGTCCAAGATTTGGAAAAAGGGCCAGCAGGCTAGTTATGGAACAATCTAGAATTGAAATCAACCATGTTCTCATTGAAATAATCAAAGATGATTTGGATATATTAAACTATTTGTAGATTAGATATATCTTACCCACTCAGCCAAGAGGTTCATCTGGATTTAAATTTAATCAATTAAGAAAAGGTAAAGTAGATAGCCCTCTAAATTATAAAATACGCTACTCAGCCTTATGCTCATCTGTTAGCAGAATAGATAGAACTTCTAAAAGCACTGAAAAAACTCAAGATCAAAACTTGATGATTCAAACATTTTTTCTCACTGTTAGCATAAACAAGAATTCTACTTGATTTGTCCACACAACTAAGTCATACTCTAGATTCAGCAGATAACTCCATGAATTCAGTTGGTAAACCATTAAAACAATACTATGAGTGTAATTATGTGGACACTATAGTCAATTAAGTAAGATTAAGAGCAATAAATGACAGTGGAGTGCCAATTAATATTGTTTTAACCAAATTGATAGAATGGATGAAGATTTTACCAGATTTATAGCATGGGAAATAATTTAGGACCATTGGACTGGATATTGAAAATCTTGTGGAGCCTGCAGTGTGCTACCACTTCAGTTCAAATCAATGGTTGTATCAGCTCCTGCCATAGTGTTGGCTAGATAAATTAAACATACTTATCAGGATGGAATTCCTGAGAAAGTATGGTGTTAAGTGTGTTTTGAGGAGAATAACCTGATGATTTTAAGGGAGAACTCTACCCTGGTATATCAAGAAATGAGAAGCTCCAATGATGAAGAAGAATAATTTGTAAAATTTAATTTACAAAGACAACATAGTTCCCATCCAATACAAGTTGGGAGGACAAAAACTGAGTGAAATGCTGAAAAAAATTGTTAAATACTGGGGGATACTATTAAGGAATACAATGATAAATATCATTCCACCAGTATAAAAATTGTAGTTAATACAGGACTAACTTTAGAAGTGCTAGAAAAATTATACATTGAAGTCATTGCTCATAAATCAAGGCTGGATCGAAGGGTAGTGTGGGGATTATAGTGCCAGGCCATGGTGCAATAAGATTTCTGCTGGCTAATCTGGGTGAAAAACTGATGAAAATTGAGAAAAGCAACTCATCATGTTTTTGCATTTAATCCTGATGGTTGAAATAAGTGAATTTTTAGACTTTGGAACATAACTAAGATGAGATTACTGATGGGTGCTGCCAAAAGTGTCAAAGTTCTGGTTGATAATGAGCAGCTAGCTGATTTATGAGAGTGATAGTAAGAAGAGGTGCTTCAATTATTCAAAGAATAATGGGTGATATTTGCCCATGATGACCATGACCTTGGATGCATTAAAAAATGTGATCCATAAGGTCAACACTGGGGAATACCCACTGATCAGAATGGTACCATTCCACTGATCTATGGTTACTGAGGTGCTGATCAGAAAATATATCAGCAAGATAGTTGAACATGGACTCCTTGTTTTATCATTGAGATTATGGGTGATTCCAATCCTTATTGTGAAGAAAAAGGATGGATTAAATTTCATGGTTCTCATTTACCACCAATTAATAAAATCACTAAAGAATTCCTATCTACTGCTGAGAATTGACTATGCACTCAATTGCCTAGGAGGAGCCAAGTATTTTTGGTCGATGTTTTATTTTGATAATTGTCAGATAGACTTGCCTAAGGAAGATCAAGAGAAATGTGTGATAGTTACCGCATAAGAATAATGCCAGCAGATGAGTATTCGTCAGGGATTGTGTAATGTGCTGGCAACATTCCAAAGAGCAATGGATTCCATATAAAGTTATTTATAGTTTTCCTGCATTTTGGTATACTTGGATAGTATCAATATATTTAGAAGGACGTTTACTGATCATTTGAAGCAACTAAAAGAAGTGTTCAAGCGCCTGAAGATGGTGAACTTAATGATATCGCCAAGAAAGTGTCATTTCTTTAATGAAGAGATTAAGTATTTGGGGCTTGTGATAAACTCCAGTGGATTGCAACCCTACTTGCAGAAGATTACAGCCATTGAGCAGATGTTATTCCTGAAAAGTGTTCAGGGCATACAAGCTTCCTTGGGATGGTCAGCTACTATTGCTGATTCATTAAAAAATTTCGCTATAATTGATGAACCATCATTCCACCTATTGAAGGATTCAAAGAAAAAAGAATTTGTGTGGAATGAAGAGGCCCAAGAATTGTTTAAAGAGTTATGCCAATATTTGATGACTGGTCCTGTCTTATAGTGCCCAGATTTTAATCAGGAATATATTATTCAGACTAATGCCTTGTCAATGGCAATTGGTGCCATTTTAAGTCAAGAAGACAATTTTAGGGGTAGAACATCTGATGGCATATCTAAGCAGAACACTGACGCTATTGAAAGGAACTACACCATGACAGAGTGCAAGTACCTTGTAATGATTTACACCTGCAAATAAATTTTGAGTGTATATTAATGACACATTTCAAAGTTGTGACTGACTACTCATCTCTACGCTGATTACACAACCTTATGGAACCAGAGGAACAACTGACCCAATAAGCTTAAAAACTAAAAGCTTACAAATTTAAAACTATACACTACCTAGGAGCAGCAAATCAAAATGGTAATAGATTATCAAGTTTTCCTGTCAATCAAGGTATATATTGTTAGGCTGATGAGTTATTCCAGAGGATGATTGAAGAAAAAAATGGGTTGAGCTCTAAGAGATTCAAGGTGCGCCAAAGAAAATCTTGGAAAGCACATAAATTGAAGGATATACAATTATACAAATTGATTGATGGAAAATAGTTTTTATTTCCTAAACTTTTGGAATGAGTGGAAATCATTTAAGCTTCACACGAAGTTGTCAGCCATGGTGGCCTAAGAAAAACCAAGAATCATATATGCCAGTATTATTACTGGAGATCAATCAACTATGATGTTGCAGAATATCTGGCCTGACGCATGGAATGTCAACTCCACATCCTGCATAAGGATGTGATGGGATACAAGCTAGTATGCCCTGGGTTTGCTTGGCACATGGCATTACTAGACATGATGGGACCCTGAGTGTCGGTAGTGGGGTGTAAAGTACACATAGTGGCGATAGACCATCTCACTAGATGGGTAGAGATGAAAGCCTTGGGCAAAGTAGATGCTTCAAGCATGGCGTAATTTATTCTGGACCAAGTAGTGTACTGGCATGGATGCCCGCATTTTTTATAAAAGTGAGAATTGAACCAATTATACATACTATGCGATCCCAAAACTAAATGAAAGATGAAAATCCAAGGTGGGTTGTCTGTTCCCTATCAGCCAGAAAAGAATTTTTCGTAGAGTTTTAATGAAACTCTAGCTGTGATGTATAGTAAAACTAATAGTAGGGAAAACTTCCACTTAGAGATCATATATAATTTCAGTTACCTTCACATAAATTATTAGTCATCATATGGCAACAGGGAAAACGACATTTAAACTTTTATATGGGCAAAGAGCAGCACTTTCCTAATTTTATATTCTACTCTAGAACCAGTTTTTGGGATTAGTGCAGAGCAATACCTTACTATCTGGAAAATACTATGATTGAACTGCTTGACTGGCGTTCATTACCACATTGAAGAAAAGAATTAAAGCAAAGAATATTAATAACAAGAACCGTTCAGCGCTACAAGAGTATTATGTGGGAGGTATAGATGACTATTGTGATAGCCATGGTTTTGTGAGAAGAAACAAACTGGATGCTTTATGGTCAGGTCAGTCAAGATTATTGTCAAGTTGGCAAAAGATTCTTGTATGATAAAGAACATCACTGGCATATAGTGAACTAGGTCCACAGTAGAAATTTAGGTATTATATTTAGGGGAATAGTAATTGAGATGTTACATGGGACGCTGAGCCTATTGTCATTAGGTTAAGTCCAGATATAGTCAAGTCTTAAAAAAGACCTCTGAACCAGATAGCTGGCTAAGTTCAAAAAACAAACCTTAGAACCAGAGTAGGAAAAAAGAAAAGATGACCTCTGAACCTACTTAGTGGTTAAGTCTCATTGCATAAAAAATTGAAAAATAACATTAGAAATATAAAAAGATGTTATAAGGTAAAAACATAGAGAAAAAATATAATAAACATAATAAATATCAATTTTATTTTGTTGCTATAAAAATCAACTGGTGATGTTCCCTTATATCATTGGCAAAATAAGCCCTGGTTAAAACTTGATCCACTATGAGTAGTCAGAGGCGCTAAAATGATAAGCATTTTTAACAGGATCATATTGAGATGAAACTAATTTTACATGAGTAGTCCCAAGGTGCTGGAATGAATAAGCATGCTGGCAGAATTAGGGCATGTTGAAACTGGATCTACTGGAAAAAGGCCCTAAGAAAATGAGTTCAAAAGGATCTGATTGATCTAAAACAGAGAGCCCAGCCTGGGGGAGTACAGGGACTAAGGAATTGTGGAAGCTGCCTGAGAAGATCTTTTTAAACAATGAGGAGTCATATAACCCTGACCTGGGGGAATACAGGCTTTCCAGACCTATTATCTGCACCAACTCTGGAACTAGGCTAGAACAACATAGAGTCATGGAAACTGCGCACTGTGAAGATGGCAGCAAGAAGTACATGAAAAGGAAACTCTAAGAAGGAGGATTACTAGAGATGCATCAAGAAAGGAAAAAGAAGATGGATTAGGAGAAATCAAATTTAAAGCATGCTAGCAGAATCAATCAGGAACAGAAGCAGTGTCTGCTTACAGAAAATCTTCATCACTGGATAATCTAGTCAAGTGGGGCATTAATATTTCAGTATGCCCACATTACCTAGCTCAACTGATTAATAAAAAGTTGCTTATCCAATAAAGAATGAGGTCTGCTAGTGGATGTGAGATTTTTTACTTAAATATGATAACTATTGTTCAGAGAAATATTACTAGCAAACATTAAGTAATCTTCTGGGGTTTTGATCTGTTATATTACTAGCATTTTGTCAGGGATGAACCCCTAATAATAAACAAGTGATTGGGTTATTAAATTTGGTATTAGGTAATCTCTTAACTTAAAAGAGTCAGTTTAGTTTTGCCACCAATCAACTAAGGGCTTTATGTATTCTAATTGATTGACAATGTTTTGGGTAGCAACTTGTGATTTAACCTTTTAGTTATTTTAACATGTTGTTTATAGGTAAAAGTTCCATTACTTAAGCAGTTTGCTAACTTAATAAAGGGTGGCATGTTGGGGTTGAGTGAAGGCGTTGGGGTCACATTTTATTTCAACCTAGAAGAGGTTGCATTTATGCTCAGCGGCAGAATATGAATAAACTGATGAGGAAGATCATTTTTAAATATGACTCTGGTGGTCAATTTATTGGCAACAGTTGCCGTTTCCAAATGGGGCGCTAAGAGAAGAGTTGGGCGCCAATGTCCCCTATAAAGTCCCTTACATTTTATTAAATAAAGCAGATAAGAAAAGCTCAAATAATTTAGAAATTTAGACTGTAATAAGTTTAGTGTATATTTTACTTTAGGGATTAAAGCTTTATAAAGATGTTATTTGTCTATTTTTTAATATTTCCGTAGACATTGTTTCAAGAGAGAAGAAGAACCTCTGGCTCTAATAAGGAATTTCTACCAAAAGGAAGAGTTAGTTAGAAGTTTCCTAACATTCCAGAAATAGCTTTAGAGTTTAATAGACAAGCACAGTTTAGCGTTGGCCCTAATACTCAACTTGGCTTTGAAAAATTCAATTAAAGTGATAGTTTCCAAATTATTACTACCCTACTTAATTAATTATTATAAACAACTTATACAACGCACATATCAGAAACATGTGCAGTTACCTGAGGAGCTACTAGCGAGTCACAAGTCCAGAAAACTACATTTGTTTATTTACTCATAAGAGTAGCCAGCTCCCCAAATATTAATTTAACATATATATTTTCATAGTTTAGGAGGAATTGTAACATTTCCAGATTTTGAACTGTAACAAATAGATGACATTTATGAGGCTTAGATTGAGTCATTGCTGCCTCATCGAATGTATCAAACCAAATTGAACACTTTGAAGACTTAAAGCTTTACATGCATCTTATGAGTTTTGTGGATTATATACTTATATTTCTCTGGTAGAAGTATGAAACTCCTCCCAGCTTTAGAAACCAGGTTGTAAAGCAAGAAGGAGCCATCTATAAAGGCAATTGTGAGAACTTGATAATTAGCTCGCTTATTAATGTATTTCTGTTTCAATAGTCAGGAATAGTTTTGACCAATGAATCCTCAATTATGCTATGTGTCTTACGGTATTTTTTAACCATTTGGAAGCTCACAAAGCTAAACAACAATAAGTGACTCTTCTGTTCTTCTTTTGGATATATTTACCTCTCTAATCGGGAACTCTCCAGACACAGGCAATTATGACAAGCCCCTCTGAATGCTTGTCTATACTTTTATTTATGAAAATCAAATTGGTATAAGACAATATAAAATGAAAATGTAATTAGATGGAAATATGATGATGTTTAATTTAATAAGCCAGGTGCTGGTATTTTATACCTCTAGGGCATCTCCTGGCCATACTCATCTATTAGATGGGTTCATTAGACCAGCCAATCAGCTATGGATTATAGCAGTAGTTATTAAAATATCACCAAGTTAGTTCAGCCCTTGAATTAAATAAATAGCAATCATCCAGCCCAATTAAAGGCACTACTACTCTTGTAATTGGGAAGATTATTAGGCTTGATATTAGCACCTCAGTGGTGTATATTCGTCTCTCAATAAGTTCAACTACATTTTGATATACAGCTGATGAAATACAATAAATTGGTAGATAAAAATATAGAGTTTGAATTATGATGCACACCTAATTAGGACGTCTTCAGGCCTCTCAATAGTACTAGGTACTCCCTATTTGGGCTGTCCATGTGCAAGTACTAGCATTCCAATTAAAATGATTAACATACATTAAAAATAGAACTCATGAATCGATTTTGCATTAGATTTGATGATGCTATTAAGTTTGTACTATAAATTCATTTGGTTCACCCAAGTGGATCTCATAATTGGCCATATTGATATTATACCATTGCTATCATTAGCCACAATATTTGGGTCATTTAGACGCAATCAAGGCGGTTTTGAGGTGAATCTGAATTATCAGATTATGTAGATAAATCGGGAAGGATCAAAGAATCCATTATTAGGGTAATCTATTAGCATTGATGGTTTTCTCAAAGGGTTTATTTTTGAGTCAACTATCAAAATATAACAGCAATAAACTGATTAGGGTTGCAAAAGTACATCTTTCAATTACAATATCTGTGATATGTTTGGTCAAGTTATGCTGTTTTTATTCAAAAAAAATATTGAGGAAAATACCAATATATAAGATGAAGCCCATCACTATGCACATTGTTACGTTTAAACCACACTGTTAATTAAGTATCTCAGCAGTCTTCTACTTAATAAATAATATATATAGTAATTTTATTTACTCATAATCCACAGCATGTTTCTAAGATTATAATTATGTTGAAACTGAATGGCGAGAAAACTCCATTGATTCTAGAATAGCCTTAGCAGGAAAAGTATTAAGTATATATATTGACAAAATCATTATAAGCAGCATCAGGGTGAATCTGCACAATTATAGCAGGGTCATTTTAAATCCAAAACCATAGGTTGTTGTATATTCACCTGTAAATATTTTAAAAGGTGCCTAGTAGCGCAAGTAGTAACATTAAATTTCAAAATTAATATGCATTTCATAAAAGGTATGGAGATAAGATGCAACTAAATAGTTATTAATCTGGTGACCAAAAATCTCATAGAAGACCATGGAGCAGATGTAGCAAAACGGTGACAATAGCTTGGATACTCCTTAGTTGTGAAAGTGTCTCATTTTGGTAACCTTTAGATATCCATATCTGCATTAATGTACCCCATTAATGATCCCATATATCAAGCACTTGGATTCTATAACCTACAAGGGCATGAATCATAAAATTTACATATATTATGAAGCTCTACATAGTTCTCACTATGGCTAGAATTTTAAACTTTTGAGCTGAGGTTAAACAGCTACCCCTGTAATGAGCAACAAATGTAAACTTTAAACTAGGGCTACCTGCTGTAGCTCATAGGTCTACTGAACAGGCTCTGATGTGTTCAATCAATAACTGCTCATATGATATAACTCAATAATATGTGATGTGGATAATATTTGTATGAAGAATTATATTTAGATGAATTTTAATAACAAAATATATTTTTATGCTCAGGTTTTTCCTCAGGAAAGGTACTGCAACTTTCCTTCTACCTCTTATGGAGGTACTTGAATTCTTCCAGACAGCAAGGGAAACCCTATCTTTTTAAACTCTTCCTCTAGAGTTGGCAACATCTGTTTCAAAAGAAATTATGTCTTCCTTTCAGTAGAACTTAACCTACACTCAATAAGTTAATAGTTTTCAAAGAAAATTATCTTCCTCTCTTCATGCAGGAGAAGCGGAGAACTTGACAAGCAATATATATCCAAAGGATATTTGATACTCAAACTTTAATCCCAAGAGTAAAAATACACAAATGTACAACAGACTAGATACCTATGAAACTTAACAAGATCTGCTTTATATACATAAAACAAGAGTTTATATATGGAATCCAGCGCCTAACTTTTCCGTTAGTACCCAAATAATAAATAGCAGCTGTCACTGATGGATTAAAATATTCTGAAGTTACCTCCAACAATGATCTTCCTCATCCATCTAGTCAGATTTTGCAGCTGACTATAATATGACCTTCTGGTTGAGTCAAAGAATGTCCTAATGTCTTCAATCAACCTCAGCATATTAGCCTTATTAGGTTCCACCTGCTTAAGTACTGAAACCTTTTACCAAAAACATCAAGTTATGCTATCTAAAATCGTTACCTCACGAGTTGCTTTCAGAAGCAATGACAATACCTCAGAAACATATCATAAATCCCAAATTAATCAGTGACAAACTATACTCAACTAATATAATTAGTTTACCAATTATTTTATTTGAGGTCGGCTTACCTTGGGACAATATGTCAAACAAATAAGAGGGGGGGTTTATGCTAAACATCAGTTCTAAAAAGCAAATCAATATTGAATTTAGCTCTAATAGAGAAATTTTAAAACATGTAGCAATAATGACAGTAACTCCCACAAAATTACTCCCTGATTTGACTAGATAAGCCAGAAACCCCTTCAAGCATAATAACCCTCAGTTGCCAACCTCATTGTCAACCAAAGTCACCCACTCTCATTCAGCAGCTGCAAAAACAGCCACTTCTGAATATGCAACTAAATCAACAAACGTCAGTTTTCAGATTGAGTCTCTAGATCATGTACGCCCATGAGATCAGTGTGCACTACATCTCAACAACCTGCTGGCCCCCTCCTACTATGGAAAACATCACCCATGCAGCTTTAATCACATAAGATCAAAAGATGCAACTCAACCCTTCCAGGCACCTTCCTCACTAGTTGAGTTGGATGTTTTGGCCCCTCCTGCTATAGCTAAATTTTAATTTCTGGATCCCATCATGAGAGGCTAATCCCAATGGTCTAATATCAAACCATCGCTCATAATATTGGGTCAGCTGATCAATCTGGTTCAAGATCACTATTTGGGCCATCCTAATTTGCTCAATGGAAAACAACTGAATCACAATTCAGTGCCTTGCACCAATTTAAATCTTATCTGTACCATTTAAAATCCTTATATGGCACTTTCAAGTTGGCAGTTACTCATTTCAAAATAAAAATGATTAAATTTTAAATCAGCTGGAGAATTTGACATACAATTTACACCCAAAAGTCAAATCACTTTTGGAAGCACAGACTTGGGATGTGATGAATTCCTTACCTTGCCTCAATTAGCTAAAGGCAACTTTAATCTAAATGGATCAAACCAAAGTGGCTATACTTAAGCAACAGCCTACGGTGCCAGGAAGCACCATCAACCACTATATTGCACCAGCAAACATTTACCCAAAAAAACTTGCCCTCATCACTTACTCAAGTTTAACCTGAAGTTTCAGCTCGAAGCAAGTATAAGTACACCAAGGGGCCACTGGGGTCTGGAATCAACCCTTGCACCAGTAATACCTAAATCTGATCCCTGTGAAGTGGCATTTATTGCCAATGTTAAGTAGAAATGGACAGAACCTAGAGTGCAAAAAGCTTTATCCCGCTCAACCCTATCCCATATAGTTTGCCTTTATATGAACATAATTCTGCTGATTACTACACAGAGAATTTCTTCTTATGCATTTTAACATATTCAGAGACATTACCATTCAAGACTGCTATCTATAAATTGGTGGAGGGACATTACATTGATGTATTATTCACTGGAGCTGAATATACTGACCATGCTGCCACCCTTCCAGGCTGTTATTCCACGTGGATCTCTCCATATATCCCAAACACATTTGCACCTAGAGAAAATCTCAGGGTATGTTTTCCGACCTCCCAATGACTATTGTCCTATATCACTTGAGCTGGCACTCCTACATGGTTTAATGAATTGGGTCTGTACTCACAGTAGACTTTTTTGTCCCATCATACTATGCTCCCACTCAAAGAGCCCATCTGACAAGGGAATCATTTATCTCCTCAACTATAGCTTGCAATATAGAGGTAGTTCCTCATATGGAATTGGTTGGGACATGCCCAGTGATCTTCTTTGTTGACCCTGACCAAGCGCGCCCTTGTTGTTCATGGTGTGATGCCCTTGGCCAAATGTATAATGGCTGCATAGCTCTAAACAAGTTCTCTCAGACACCACTCAAGGCCTAAACTAGGCCAAAAAGAACTCCCTAATGGCTGCAGAAAGCAATTTCACAATCCACATAATGTGTTCCAGTTCATCATCTTACCTCTGAAGCCTTCATTGTGCAGTTAAGCCTACAGTGCTAACAGTAAGTTCACACATCATTAGGACTTAAGCCGCTCTTCCAGTGTGCACACCCTCCATTCTTCCAGAGTCGATACCATCTCCTGCCAAGCGTAAGGCATCCCCCACAAGGTGACCATTATCATTCACCCCCACCTAGATCTTTAACACATCCCCACTAGTCTCCACTAGTGCTCTCCTGCACCAAACTTGAGCTTTTAATGAAGCTCAGACCACCAACAATGACTAGCAATCTATAACCTGTGGTGATGCAACACTTTAGAGAGCCCTACTCTCCCTACACCCCACATCTTACAAAGCTCCTTTGCAGCAAGGGAGGATAAGAGTATGGACTCAGACTCATCTATTGGTAACACTGTTGGGGTCATCATTATTCAACCTTGGGAACCTCCCCTGCAATTAGCAGGTGCAGCATCCTTGACTGGCTCTCAGGATCCTCTGCTCCCCTCCCTCAGCCACCCTTCAACCACCCCAGCACTCCACTCAACTCACTGATAAGAATAGTCAAGCTAAGGAACTCAAAGCTAGCTGCCTTCCAGCTGCAGCTTTAAGTGCTGTTAACCCCCCAGGATGTAGAGGGGAGCAGCTATGAGTCCCCACAGAAGTTGTCGTGGAGCCAGTTAATAAAGATTAAACTGGGCTCCTAATCAGGGTGTAAAAACACCCAGTGGAGAGCCCAGTATGCCATGGGCACAGTGGTCCAAATGACTTATTTGAGCGGGGTTCTAGAGTAAATGTGAGGAAAGCAAAAGTTCAGCAATGTACAAAGGCCCTCAATGCAAAAATGGTTGTGATGAGGGCTACTGCAAGTCTTGTAGGGGCAGCCCTCAAGGACAAAGGAGGCAGGGAGGATGACAACTCCTCAGGGTTTCATGTTTTTGGGCCTTCAGTTTTAAGAGATAGGGTCATAGTTTAACAAAGGGAAGTTTAAGGTCTGCTTCACAATCAGTGGCAGAAGCAGGGTGTAAAGGGGGCCCACACAGAGCGTCAGGCTGAACTCTTACTGAACAGGGTGCTCCAGGACCTTGGGTAAGCGAGATCTTTAGCAGGCAGGTAAGGTGTGGTCCCTACTCCACAGATGACAGAACAGACGTGCTCTGGCACTGCCCCACTCAGAGAGCAGCTTCCAGTGGATTAGCACCAGATCGGATACCCAGATTTGCAGCAAAATAAGCACATGATAATGGCAAGCAAAGCAGATTGCCATCTGGAGCAAACTGATTTACAAAATTTGTGATACATTGCCAGATAGCAGGGTCAATTAACCAAATAATTCAATTGAAAAGCATTAGGAGGAGGATCTGGGCAACGGCGCATTTTGCCAGTTCAATTGGCAGAATTATATATATAAGAGAGTGGATGGGGGCTGCAACAAGCTAAATGAGGGTATTGAGGTTTATCTCTCACAAAACGTGAAGAGAGTATGAAAATGAACTGACAACAGCCCATGGGCAGGGCTGTTGCTTTAGGAATTGGGGGCATCATTGGGAAGGGGCATCAAGGGTTGGCCCTTGGAATTTGTGGGCAGGAATTGGGTGGCTGGGGGGAGAGGTGGGTTAGGTATTTGCTTCCCTGTCAAAACTTAAAGAGTTTTTAAAATTTTCCCTAATTCTTTGGTCCAAGGAATTAAGCTGTGCCAACTTGGGACCTGATTATCTTAGTTGGCCTAGCCCTACATCTCAACCTGCTTATATATGTACTGGAAGGTTGGGAGGATTGCGCTAGCTCATTGGCTGATCAGCTCAAAGTGCAAATTGGAGCCAAATCACTTTTCGTCCTGGGCAATACAGAACAGCTCCCCCAGCCCCAAATTTTAATACTGGGCCTTGAGGTCATCACAAGCATTTTTTTCTTAAATAATTACAAATATTGCCAGGGGAGAGGGGAGTCTCAAGGGCCTGCCCATAACTCTGGCTTGCACACCTTTTCTGAAAATTCCCTCTATCAACCCAAAGAGGGTAAATGAGGGGGAAGAGGTGGAAACAGGATAACTTTAGGGTAGCATAGTTACCCAGTGCTCATCTACCACATACGCCAAGTCACTCAACTGTGATAGGGGGTCCATTTAAGCCTTATGACCCCTCTTTGCCCTAAAGGAATATAGTTTCCTTATCCAGGTGCAGGACCTGGGCTCCAGGTCTTATAGAAGTACCCTGACACAGAATTTAATAAACTTAAATTTCTTGCAGGAATATAAGTGGAGATCCTGACTCCTCTGCAACTTCAGGTCAGTGTGGATTAAAATGCTACTGTCCAAAAGCCTCACCTTTACCCCAAAGAACACAAAGCATGAAATATCTAATTTGAAATAAACTTCTTCTGAACAGAACATGCCACCCTTATATTTATGAATCTCCAGATCAAAACCTACACATTCTCATAACACCCAGATGGGCATCTTATACTGGCCAAATCCCTAAAACCTGAATTCTCCTTCTTCACTGCCAGTATATACCTGCCTCATGCTGGGGCTGACCAAAAATGACTTCTGGAGGAGCTAGTCCAACTGAATCTCACACAGAATACTATCTTAATGGGAGATTTTAACACTACCATAAGCCACATTTGTGATTCATACCCTCCTACAACAAATGAACACCCTGAATCAAAAAGGTTCCTGGACTTTCTTTGCACTAGTGGCTCCATAGATTTGCTGCCACCCTCTGCGTCTAGCTTAGTTGTATGACTAAGATCCAGTATAATAGAGGGAAATTCCAGTCAGCATCATGCATTGACTTGACATTAATAGGCTCCTTTATGGTTGGCTGTGTCTCATCTCTAAAGGCCTGCAACAATCATCTAAGTGATCAAAGATCACTCACTTTTATCCTCACCACCTCACTCAACCATCATGCAGGTTCTGGATAAAGGTTTCTCACCTCTTCTAAACAATCCCTTTGTTATGGAGAAGTTGTCCTCAACCATACAGGACAACCTCTTCTACCCACCACCCCACCTGAGCAACCTCATAACAAGTTGGAAGCAACCAAGGGAGAAACTAGATGGCTTATGTCTGTGCCAAAGACCAGATGACTGTTACTTGCGCCAGAGTCAATAAGGCTGAAGCTAGGATTAGGCACCTGGAATGGAACTGCAAATCTTTTCCCTCTCAGTTTGCTAAATGACTGGGAATCTGCTCAATAAGCTCTCTGCTAAGAATTTAAACTGCAGGAAGAGCAGGCAGCTAACTTTACATCTTCCCAATACTATGCCAGTGGGAACACCTACCCACTTCTTTCAGAAGCAAAAATCCAGATCTACAGTTCAGGAAATTAAAGCACTGAATATTGGCCACCACTTCAATGGACAAAGAAGCCATCACACAGGTACTGTACCACTTCTAATCCAACCTTTTCCATTCTAACCAGGTTGACCTGTAAGCTATCCAAGGCTTCTTATGGTGTACATTAGAGCCCTCCTCACTGACATACAAACAGACGTAGCTCTTATGGACCCCATCACTTGTCAGGAGATTATGTAAATCCTTCTTAAATATTCACAGCTCAAAAGCCCCTGGCCCTGATGGCATACCTTTTGAGGTATATTTAGAGCCTTTGATGATAGCCAATCTTTTTGGTGGCCTGTTCACATCACTCTTGGCTCAATGTGAGGTCCTCTCTGATTCCAGGGGTTTAATCACAACCCTCATGAAAAGAAGTCATATTAGGAGAACCTGGCCAACTAGCACCTTATATTCTTGATTAATGTGGACCACAAGTTATTCACAAAGCTTCTGGCTAACTGCATAATCGCATGGTTATACCCCACTTGAACTCCTCCCAACATGGTTTATTTCAGGGAGATTGCTATGGGATGACTATAATGACCTCCACACAACTTTAGCTAATAACTCATGCAGGGGAAATGACTTTGTGGCTCTTTTAGATATGGAGAAGGCTTATGATTTTATTGCCTGGAAGTATATAGATGCTTCCTTAGCCCAATTCCACCTTTCCTTGACAAAGACGTTGGATCTATGTGCTCAATGACCAACTCTATACCAGAGTTCTTACAACAACAGGATTCACAGCTTCAAAACTGTTGGGCAGGGTCTCCGTCAAGGTGATCCTCTGAGCCCCATTTTTTTTAATATCTCACTTGATCCTCTATTAGCCTCTTTACAAGAGAAGCTGATGGTGATCATATACCTGGTAAAGCCCCTATCCACACTATAGCATCCACAAATGACGCTGTCATCACATCTGGTTGCTCTGAGGACACCACCCTCGCTGCCTTGATTCTTAAAAGGTACACCAAGTCATCTAATGCCAATGTCAACACCTCCAAAATAATGGTAGTAGATGTTGTCTCACCCACATTCCCTCACCATTAGGCCTAAAGCCTATGTGTGGCAACTTCAGTCACTTGGAGGTCTGCCAAGCACACAAGTAGTTGCACTTAGTGCCAATGAGGACATAATCTTGGAATAAGTGAATTTCAGTATTTCCAGGAAGAACAGACAAAGTATAACCCCCAAGGATGGGCCTTAATGGCCAATATGTTCATATTATCTGAAGTTTGGCTTATTGTTAATGTGTGTTCCTTCTCAGACTCATTTTGTATGTGGCTCGATGTTCTTTTCTGCTGTTGGATCTGGGGCTCAAACCATTCACAGCACTGTCAACAATAACACACCCTCACTATGAAGGCTGCCTAGGGCTGCTGGACGCCTGCTCTCATGCCACCTATATTTATCTGAAGCACCTTCACTCAGTTTTATGCTGGAATGAACCCTCATGCACCAGTGGGCACCTGCTATTTGCCATCTGCATCAGCATCTCTGGGCCTTCCCAGAACATCATTATATCTTTAGGGGAGTGGCTCACTAACCACCCAGGCCATCACCTGAAACGCTCCTCTTCTAAATATTTTTGTCATGCTTTCCTTGCCCTGAGACATGTGGATGCACAGTTATACAAAGCTTTCATACAAAAGTGATGGCTTGGGCCTCAGTCACATCACCATGTGATAGTAAATATTGAACATGTATTCATATCTCACCTCAACCCCCAGAATAGACCTCCAATCCACCTTCACCTCTTTGGACTCCTCCCACCCTCAAAGAGCATAAACTTTCAGAGGCTCTGAAAGGATTTTATCACCTCTTACTTTATGTAAAGGTGTCTAACAACTTATGGCAGACACTTTATTGTTCATACAGGACAGGAGATCAAACTGTCCCTACCTTTCAACACCACAGCTGCCCTCATTGTTTGGAGCCTATTGACTCCTATTTCCACCACTTTTATACTCCCAAAGTTCATCACATTCTGGCCCAAGATCCACACGCTCATCCATGCCCTTCCATGGCCTGGCAACCAAGTTCAAGATCTGTTTTTTGAGCAGACCTTACCTATATTCCACTAACCACTCTGAGTTTTTTCTTATGCCTCAGCACTATATACAATCCACAATTACTTCCTTCAGGCAACTTTTGACTTGCAAGTATGGACCCTACAGCACATGACTGCTCACTTCCTTATGCACTTTGAGATGGCCTTGAAAGTCTCACCTGTCACCAACCCTCCCCAACTCAATCTCAACTGCAGCAAGTCTCTGGTGCACCAACCCCATCCCTTTCTTAACATATAACCCCTTCCTTTTCCTCAACTCCAGCTCTCAGGAGCCATGGTAAAATTTAATAAACTTTGATATATCCCCATCAGTTTGAGACCATATAGTTCTAAAAAAGAGAGGGTTAAAAAATTTAAAGGAGGGCCACAACCCAAACCTAAGTGCATGGAGAGAACATTGTGGCAGATACAGTGTGACCTGGCAGTTTAAGAGGGGCTCACATGAGCTTTTTGGTAAAACTTCACTGATATGAAGGCATTCTTTAGGTTCTGAGTTGATGAATAGGAAGGGAGTAGGAGCCAGCTCTGTACCATCCTTGGTAGTCAACATAGAATTGCATCACAAAAAGCCATACATTGAATGACTTGGTTATTTTTAAAGTGCTTTTTCATTTTAGCCAGATAAAGAGTAGTATCATGTAAGGCCTCAAAAATATAGTTTATATTGTCTATGATAATGCAAAAATAACTGATAAATGTAATTCCAGGATGGACAAGTTGATGTTGACCACTAGGAAGTTTACAATTTGGCAAAGGTCATTGGGCTCTCAACTGGAGGCTATCAGGGGCCATGCCAGTTGCCAGACTAGTCATGTCGCTTCCAATCCTTCAACCTGTGAAACAGGGTGTCAGTTGCATTACATATTATACAGGATCATGTATGAAGTTGGACCAGTCTGCTGTCCGGTTAGCCCCATGTAAACATCTCCAGAAGTGTGTCCTAACCTTCAGAAGAAGCAGATCATGTATCACAAGGGTCCATTTTTTGAGTTGTCTCATCATATGACTGATTATTTTATTCCAGGAGAGCAATTCAGGCTTGGGTCTGGGTCTTTGGTGGGGGATAGTCCTCCACTGAGATCTATGTGCCCCTGCATACCTGGCCTAGACATGAGTCAAAAACCCTCAGTTTTGTTGTTCCCTCATGATTCTGAGCAGGAACAGACATTCATCCCTACAGATGGCCTTCAGAGTCACTCAGGAGAAACTCAATGATTGGTATGGGCCATGGGCTCTTAAGTTGGCAGCCATATATGATAGAATTGTGTACCTTGCCATGGGGTTTGTGAGTTGGAGGTCCCTGGCTAAGTTGATTTGTGTGGCATGGGACCAGTGGTTCATAGTGGGAGTTAGGCTTTTTACCCTTGCAATCCACTTACCAAAGATTCACCTGCCTGTTTGATGTGGTCAGTGAGGGCTATTCCCCATCTAACCTTGGGCCATGGAGCAGGCTACTATCTATGGAGCTCTCTGTTGCCATCCCACAACCATAACTGCAGCAAGGCTCTGACAGTCATGGAACTCTGATGAGAAGGCAATTATGGAGGCCAGGAACCAAAGTATCAGAAGTAAAAGGCATTCACAAGTGTGACTCTCCTATGAATCCCATGTTCCTCCCTCTGATGGTGGAGATTCAGGATGCCAAGCTTCCTGACAAGCCCAACCATAAACCTTATAGTTTCAGCCCATTGGGGCTCAGGGAAATACTCAGGTGTTTCATTGGGTGACCTTAGAGCGCCACCCCAATTGGGGCCCGTATTCTGTCAGGTTTCTTAATACTTAAAGATCTTGGTGGGTGGCTGGTGTGTTCTTTAGAAGCTTCCAAATTGTATTTAGTTTGCTTATCAGTAATTTATTTAATTGCTAATGTGATGGCACTTTCCATTGAGTAGTTATTTAAAATTGGTTTTGGTCCTCAGTAGTGCAATTTATTTCTTTTTAATTATATATATTTGAGTCTGAGTCATCAATATTAAGATTTAGAGTTTTTAAACTGCATAAATTGGATGAACTAATTGATTTTTCATGCATTCTGTCATTTTAAGGTGACTTAATGAGACTTGCAGTTTATTTTATCAATTGCTTGAGAACTATAATAAATTCTGCATTAAAAATAATCCCCTGCAACTCTGTGACATCATGTTTAAAGGCACAGTTAGCTGCTGAATTGTTGCAGCCACAATGATTCTAGCTCTCAATTTTTTGAATGTGTTTTTTAAATTGCAGTTTATTGGGTTTTCTTTTACTGTTTTTCTGTGACATCTAGCTTTCTCATATAATCACAGTGTCAGGTATATGAAGCTATAGCATTGCTCACTCAGCTACCATTTCAGGATAAATGAAGGTAGCTGTGGCTTGGGTCTTGTGGCAATCCCTAGCTTGAGCTTCCATTTTTGGGTCATTTGGGCAATTGTCACATCACCAACAGGTAAGATTTCAATTTTTGTTTTATTTACCATTTGTCAGATTATGTGGTTGGCTCAAAAATAAACCCTTCAACAACCTACATATTGGGCCAATTTTCCCTCCTATGATTGAATTAATAATCTAATTAAAATCTATTGCAATAACACAGCTTGGGCTTTTTATTGCAACGTGGATTTAAAATATTATTAGAATCTTTGGCTGAATACCCCTGCACATTTAGGCTGGTATTCTCTGCAACTACTTGGTCGGGCCAATCAACTTAACATCAATTCAGTCTAATTATTCTATTGGTAGATCAGGCTGAATACATTAGCACAGTTGGGCCAATTATTTTAAATTAATTGCGGGGAAGGCCAACTATGGGACGGACACTTCCAAAAATGACTCAGAAGAGACAAAACTTAGTACCAGGGAAGGCACCCCAGAGAAGCGATGCTATCTCTTGTTGCCAGCGGGAACGCCACTTATGGGGAGGGGGAGGGAACGTGTGGAGGGGCCGTAGCCACAACTGAACACGTGTGGAGGAAGGGGTCTGAATTGATGAACCAGACTGGGAACCAGGAAGAGACCAGCTGTCAGCGACGCGGTGGGAGGTATCCAAACATCTACACTTGAAACTGGTCCACCAGATGGGACCAGAATCTGTGGACAGCTTCTGGGAGGGTGGGGGTGGATCCTGCGATGGCGTCTAAGACAATCGTGTGGATGGTCCACATGGCAATTGCAACCACCAAGGCATGGAGGAAGGGTGGAAGAGAGGAGGTCATTGATAGAGCAAACATATCTCTTGACAGACTGAAGGGATGCGTTTGATCCTGGCCCATCAAACGTTGAACTTCGCGCCATATCACTTTAGAGGTAGGGTACTTCTCCAGACGGCGGAACAGCGTTCCATACTGGCCACACATGACACAGGATGAGTGTAAAGCGTTAGAGCGCTCAGCTGTATGATACGCTCACCTCAGGCAGCGCCACACATGGGAGCGGACTTAAGGCTGCAACAGAAAATGGTGTACGTATTTTCAGATACTTTTTTGGGTCTCAATGGAGTAAGGGATGTCCATCAAGTCCAGGTAGTCCACCCTGGATAGGACATGGGGCCGAATGGGGATCACGCCATCATGGATGGGTAGCCCCTGTACCTCTTGTGTGAACTGAGGAGAGGGGCGGCCTCTTTGGGTTGTATGTCCGCTAATACAAATTCTCCACTCAGCGCTCCGCATGGAGAGTAGGATTCGTTTATAGTGGGTTTTAGTCCCGTGAGGACCTGTGGCCAATGTGTGTGATGCGAGGTATTTCATCAGGGAGTGGGGGTTCGATGGATTGTTGAGGCCCAAGGCGCGGGAGAAGTTGGAGTGGGCTGCGCGGGACCAGTGTTGGGAGGGGAGTGTAGGGGTGGCGACGGCCGCAATCCAGGTGCCCAGGATCTTGGCAGCCTGGGCTTTGAAGTCAAGCAGGCCCATGCCACCATGATGATGAGGGCCAAATATGACCTCTAGCCGTACTGGTGGAGGGCGGCCTTACCAAAGCCATCCTTGCAGCAAGGCATATAAGGATTTACTGAAGCTTGGGGAGAAGGGGATGGTGTGGGCTCCAAACCAGACTTTGGAGAGGAGCATAGAGTTGGCTAAAACAACCCTGCCAGTGAGGGTAGTAGGGTGGGCTCTGAGAGAGGCGATTTTCTTCATCACGTTGTCTAGAATATGGCACTCCATTACTGCTGACGCGTATCTGCCTGCCTCCATCCACACGCCCAGATGGCGTACTGGTCCTATGGTAGGACGTGGCACAAAGGGGAGCACCAGTGGGGCGGTGTGTGTTGAGTTAGTAGGGCGAGGACGTGGGTGAGCAGATGGGCCAGGTTGGGAACTAATTGCTGGGTTCCAGCAGTTCTGAAACTGACCAAGGAGGATGATTTCAGTTTTGGAAGCGTTCAGTGCCGCGTTGCTTACCCGGGAATACTCCTGGATGAGAGCTTCAAGTGCAAGTGCATCTTGATTATTAGACACTATAACCACACAGTCATCTGCAAAAGCCATTATCTTGACTGGGGCTTGGCCTGGCACATGGACCCCAGTGAGTTGGGCATTCACATTTCGCAGTAGTGGGTCAAGGCTGAAGTTGTATAAGAGTGGGCTGAGGGGGTCCCCTTGTCTCAAGCCCCTTTGAGGGCGGACTACTTCCGTTAGGAAGCCAGGGCCACGTAATGCCATTGTTGCAGATTCCGTGAGCAGCATCACCCAGTTGATGAAGCGAGGGGGTAGGCGGAATTGATGGAGGCAGGCCCTAAGGTATTCCCAGTTTACTCTATCATAGGCCTTTTGTTGGTCCAAGAATACAAGTGCCCCAGAGGCTGTGGATTGACATACATTAGCCACAGAGTGCACGTTATCCCAAATTGATTTTCTGGGGATGAAACCAAATTGTTCTGGGGAGATGGTGGCAGATGCTACAGTCCCTAAACGGTTAACCATGATTTTTGTCAAAATTTTGGTGTCTGTGTTTGTTAGAGAAATGGGGTGCCAGTTGGCTAAGTCTAGCTTATCCCCTTTTTTTAAAGAGTGTGACGGTAAAGGCCTCATGTCCTCCTGGTAGGAGGCGCGTTTCCAACAGGCTTTGGTTAAGTGAGGTGAGCAGCAATGGGGATATATATTTAAAATACTTTTTGTAGAACTCATATGGAATGCCATCTGGACCTGGCCATTTTTGGTTTGGTGCACCACAAATGGCTGTCCATAATTCAGTCGGAGTAATCAAATTCATTATTTACGGTTATTGTAAAATGGTGCAGATGTGGGCTCAGTCAAGAAATTCCGCCACTTTGGCCAGCTAAATTGGTTCGGATTGGTACAACTTAGAGTAATACTTTTGTGTTTTGATTGCCACTTCAGCTAGCATATCCGCAATGGAATCATCTGATCTTCACACCTGTGTGCAGGCCACGCTCTGGCATGGTGCAAAATTTTTTTAAAGAAATGTGCGGTGCACTTGTCGCCTTTTGTGATGTGTGTGGCCCTGTACTGAACACAAACCCGATGTTTGTGTTGCCTTTTTGAGTGCATTGAGGTGGGCGGCTGCCTCCACCCACTTCCAGCCCCATGCAGAGCTGTATCCTGTAGCTGGAAATGTTGGACTTCAGGTGTGCCAACTCTGCCAGAGCGCGCGAAATGACCGCCAATGTGGCTCATGATCAACTGGAGGAGAGATGGCGAGAGTGGCGGATGGTGTCATCTTTGAAAGTTGCCCATGTGGAAATGGGGTCCATGCAAAATGGTGCAACAAACGATTTTGCCAAAGTTGCCTCTTTCACCCACATGGAAAATCCTGGTGACCTAAGCTGGGGGGCGGATTTTGTACCAATGTGGGGCCTTAGCAGCCATGATAGGTAGGTGGTAGGTTAGCGAGACCAGTTGATGGTTGGAGAATTCCATTTTTGTTGTTTTGAAGTGGGAGATATGGGGTTGGAGTTTTGCTGGCGTTAGGATAATGTCAATGCAGGTCATGGACCTTAATTGGCCATTGTGGACATGGGGGCGCATCATGTTTTTGAGCAGCGGGGCATGTCGCAGCAGTGCATCCATTAACCTGAGGGTGGCCTTTAGAACGCGCAGTTCTACGTGTTCCTGGGGGGCATGGGGTGAGGAAGGCCACCGGTCCATTGGTGTATTTAGCCAACAGTTCATGTCGCTGATTAGGAAGGAATCAGGGGGTAGTGGGAGGGATTTGACTGATGAGAAAAATTCCTTACACTCGTATGCAACATTTGGGGCATAAATGTTGACAATTGCATGCACTACGTCAGCCCACGAGAAAGTGACAACAAGCACTCAGCCATTTAGGAATGTTTCTGAGGATAAAAATTTGAAAAAATTATTTTTCCAGATTAGCACCCCACAGTGCTTTGACCAAAAGGATAGGGATGGGAGGAGCATTGTTTTCAAGCTTCCTCAGAACCTCGTGGACAGTGGGACTCCTAGATGGCCAGGATATCCATGGGTAAATTGTGTTGTAAAAAACTCAGTTTCCTAGCCCAGGATGGGGAGGCCTTGAGTCCGGCGATATTCAATGTCCCTAAAGTGAAGGTTTCCCCCTCACACCTTAGGTGCGAGGGGGTGGGCACCCAGGCCCACCAGCCTCCTCTAGATCCCCACCGGCCTTCACAGCAGCGTGGGTGTTAGCAGCAATGCTATTGGGGTTTTTGTTAATTTTTGTGGAAAGAGTTGCATGGGCTTTAGCCTTCGCTTTTTGTTTTCCCAACATCAGACGAATTTTTTGTGGTGTGGATGAGTTTGGTGTACCGTTGAGCAGGTCAAAAAAAAATTTTCAGTTGGGAAAGGTCCCAAGTCAGTTTCAACCATAGCTTGGGTACAATGATTGGATGAGATCAAATCCCCCATAAGATCCTCAGATTGAGTGGCCCACTCAGCATGGGCTTCCCAATCTGATTGGTTGATGGATTCCCAAGTTGCTTCTTCCATGAAGGTTTCCATGTCCTCCTGGCGTTGTGAGTGTGGGATAGCGGTGGTGGCTTTGGCTGCTTCCTTGGCCGCGGCCCTGTGGGCCTGCTTGGCCTTCTTCCACTCTTGTGGGGAGATAGGCTTTACCAGTAGGTAGCAGCCTTGTGCTCCCCATGGGAAAGCCTCTTTGGTGCTTGCCAGTTGGTTTGTAGTGCGCCTCTCCGCTGGCCATGGCCACTGAGGGGTGCTCTTGGAATGTGACGCCCTCCTTGGTGGGGCATGTGTGCGCCTTATGGCCAAATGCGTCCAGTGGGTGCAAATGGGGGGCGCGCTGTCCATGGTCACCCGTAATGGGTGGGTGGTATGCCCTGCGATATTAATAAAAGTGGAGTGCAGGATCTGGGTTAGGTCCTTCGTGATCTCCTCAGTTGGGGCCAGGACTGCGATAGCTTTGCCAGTGCACAGGTGTGGCATCAGCTTAAAGCGTTGCATTTCAAAAGATTGTATTTCACTGTATATGGCGAGACCATCTTTCAGGTGTTGTTCCAAAATGTCACATTATACCGTAGTAGGCAAAAGTCAAACGTGAGATTAATTTGGTTTGATTTTGTCCATCTGGTGCATTTGGTTTTGACGACCTGTTGCCCTTCAGGGAGGTTGACCACTACATGCACTGCTGCAGCCTCGTCTGCTGCCTCTTTGCTTTTGAAACCTAGGTCCAGCCAACCATGTGACATGGAGTGAGGTGCAACGTACACCGCGGTCAGGAAAATTTTGTGCACATCTTCACAAAATTTTTCCCATAAGGCCATTTGTTGGATGTCCAGAAACACGCAGACTCCAAACTCCACTGACGAAAATGGCTGGTAGTGTGGCGTGTTGATGTACTGGTTGCATCGTGCTTGCCATGCAAGTATCTCTGGGGAAATATTGACCGCCAGTTTTTTAAAATTTTTGTCTATTCTGCCAGTTTCTCTGGGGCGTTTTCAAACGTTGGAGGCCGTGGGCCTTCCACCTGCTCCTCTTACCTTACTTGCCCAACTGCTCCCTGACATGGGCGCAGACTAATCTCCTCTGTGAGATTATCAAACTAGATTCAGTCTTGAATTGAATAGGTTGCAAAAGTGATTGCAACGAGAAAGAAAAGTGAGTACAGTTGGGACAATTATAACTGCCCTAAACCTTGGCAACTAGTCCCAATTAATTGGGACCAATACTAAGAAATCAGTATACAAGTTTTGTTTAGGATCAACCTGAAGTTAACATTCAAAAGTCCCATGGACAATCAGATGTATGAAAAACATAATCAATTTCTTGCCTCAGGGCGGATTTTGTATGTTGGTACACATAATTGGCACAATAGCACTCGCATATGGACTGCCCAAATGGGAGTACCTAGTGTTATTGAAAGGACCAGTTGACATACTACTTAGGGAGTTGTTTTTGTCAGTTGTATAATGAAAACATATTTTGAGCAGGTCCTAAAATAATTTTTGTATGTCAATACACATAAGTGCATGATAGCACTTGCACATGGACTGCCCAAAACGTATTACCTAGTGCTATTTAGAGAGGCCTGCTGATGGCCCAATTAAGGGTACATCATTTATTTAAAGCAACCACAAAATCTCTCAGAATTTGTATTTTTTCAGCAGGATGACGAAACTCATTTTGAGACAATCCTAGGACCATTTTAAACACTCATTGTTAAGATTTTTGTCCCTGAAATCCTCCTAAATATGAGATTATATTGCCCCAATAAACCTAGCAATAGGTCTCTTTCATATCATTTTAAGGGCTGAACTGAGGTGGAAAATAATCTGTGAGATTGTGTGCTTGAATGTGGCCAGGAGATGCCCTAGAGGTATAAATACCGGCGCCTGGCCTAATAAATTATTATCAAATAATCTTGTCTTAAATAAATGTCTATTTTATTATATCTTCATTTGGCTTTTATCCTAAGTTGCTTTTGGAGAGTGTCAGCAAGCTGGGATCTCAAGATCCACAGCTTGCAACTTTGCCTGCCTCAGTGAAGTTCCCGATTACAGAGGGAAAATCAAGCCCAACATCAGTCAGAATAGTTAGGGCTATTTGAGGATGCCTAGTGAGTTTCCAAACTGTCAAAGTACCGTAATCTACTGGCAAAATGAGGACTCATCGTCCAAAATTCAGTCCAATTAAGCGTGCAGGAACATTATTATCAAGTGAGCAATCCTTGGAATCTCACACCCTTGTTGCCAATTTTTCATTTGTTACAATCTGAACTCTATTAGTATGCCAGCCCAAACAATATGAAGAAAGCTGAACCTTGCTCTTTCATCATCATTGGTAACCTTTCCCTACAAATCTGTAGTGCAACCCACCAACCCAGCAGACCAACAACTTTTCTTCTGAGACTTAACCACTAGTCACGGCTCAGAGGTCTCTCTTGGGGCTTGTCCAACTATTAAGGTTCAGTGGTCTCTGTTGATTCCCTCAGGGTTCTCCCCTTCAATCTTCCAGTCCATCATTGCAAGTGGCCAGTTAGCTAAGTTCTCATGGGGTCTCCATCCAGGTCAAGGTCGAAAGTTGGTTGTACTGACCACTCCAAGTGTTTTATCCCAGATCCTAAACTCTGGGGATCTTCAGTCCCACCTCTACCAGCTAATCTAGCCTCTGTCCGATGAAAACTTAATAAAGGTAGAAAAATGCTAAATAAAAATTAAGTGGGAGATTAAACTATTTATATTCATTTCTCACTTATCCATGTCAATTGCATTCACTGCGGGCATTTTCAGCACTTTCACTGGCAATTCTAACATCAGCACTATGGCTATTACTCATTTTTACTTAGTTTGTCATCCTTAATGTCCACGATTATGTCAATAAGTTATTAAATAACTTTGAATTATCTTTGGCATAATTTGCTGGCAAATTAAAATAAGAAAATGTATCATCATTGGCATAGGTTGCCAGTGATCCCAAAACTCTATATCAGCTCTTGACTTACCACAACTCTAATTTAATTAAACGATTTGTGTCTCAAAGTCCTCAGCCTCAGTCACCAGTGTTAAGTTTGAACAAAACTCTATCAGAAAACATCCATAATACTCTCATGAAGTTGAAATGGAGTTTTACCTTATTTAATTAATACAAATCAATGATTCAACAATCATGGTATCTGTTGCCAGTGTCATAATTGGTAAGTACTCTATTAGGGCTCATTATTAATTATTCTTTGATGTCAAATTGGTAATTCACCATCCTAATTATTATATCAATTAATCAGCAAATTCAGTCTCAGTTACTGGTGCCAAATATCACATTTCCTTTTAGGATGATTCCTGCCACTTTCTTGACACAGCGGATTAAGACAGCTCTACCCAACCAAATGGTGAGCACAAATTAGGCTTTATAATCATTGATAAATAAACAAAACTAATAATCAAGTTGACAATCATCCTCACTTTATCTATATACTAATATCAATAATTAAGAAGGAATTCATCTGATTTAAAAATTCTAACAACCCTCACAATTCTAGCCATTTTGCAATAGTAGATGATTGAATCGATGTCTCTTAGTCTTCCATAATTGCAATCCCAATCACCAGCTCATCCACATAGGCCAAGAATACAGCATCAGCTGCCCACACACTCTGATGCCCTCCAGCTCCATTTACACTGCTTTCATTACTGGGGAAAAGGTCAGGCTGTACAGAAAGAGTTTCAACGGGTCCCCTTTCCCCACTCCACATTGAGGAAAGATCTGTGCCAATTGAAATCTGAGCATAGTACTGACATGCTGGTTGGTGCGGAATGTTTATTGTTAGATTTTGATGGTTGACTTAAAAAACCCTTTGAGAAAACCATAAATGCTAATATATTACGCCCATTGATGGATTCTTTGATCCTTCCTGATTTATCAGCATAGTCTGATAAATCAGATTCACCTCATAGCCGCTTTGATTGTGTCTAGATTTATTTGAGGTATGCTGACCAGGGGACAGACAGTACCGATCACAACACTCAAAACGGCAAAACAAACTACTAACCAGGTGGGAAGCAGAAACTGCTTAACCCACCATGGCAGAGGGTGAGGAGGGGTCGGGGGTTGGTTTTCAGAAAGACCCACCTCAATCAAGGGGTGTTGGTTACAGTACCGGATCAGAGCAGAGAGCCAGGGCGTTGGGGCATCTGCATAGTGGGGGCTGAGGTCAGCGTAGTAGGAGTTTTCCACTTCTGCATCAAGATAATGATGGGAAAGTTTTTCAACAAAAGCTGTGAGGAGAACTTCAGCTTCTTTGCGGGCTTCAGGAAGTTGGGTGAAAAGGGAGATACTGTGGCGGGTGATTTTGGCTGAGGGGTTGAATGAAGCAAGCGTTGCGACATTCATAACAGCGATTTCAGCATCATCAAATAGTTTTGAGATGTCACTGCAGGGAGATTCAGGGAAGTCGGGGGGAAGAAGATGGTGGGCAGGCCATGCTGGAGTTGAGCCACTGACTGGGCCACCGCGGTGCGTAGTTTTGGGCAATGAGGAGAGGCCACCGCAGCTAAGGCGAGCTGGTGGTCACTTTGGAAGGGGGCTGTATTGGGTAGAGGAGCGAAATGGCGAGGGGTAGGGGTTTCATCAAAGTCGGGAAGGAAAAATTCTGCCCGACCATAATCACCATGGCAGAGAGGTTGACCTGTATGCTTACTAATGAGGATATTACCTGATTCGTCAGTTTCAGCCAATAGATCCCATGGATTTTGGTTCACTGGAATAGTGGCATTTAGTTTGAGTGGGTAGGATTGGGCGAATGGGCAGCTGCTTGGGTGTGAATGTTGGTCCAAGCATTGCTCTGATTGGCTGGCTTAGATTTAGGTGGGAGAGTGAGGATGGAGGTTTTGGGTGGGGCTGATTTTCCATGTGGGCCCACTGAACGAGATTGGAGGGTGGGAGGGGGCAGCAAAGTGCCCCATACTGAACCTCCAGAGGGGGCTCAGAAGTTGCATCAGCGGATTTGGCCTTAGGGCACGCTCTTTTTGCATGGTCGATGCCAAAGCAGAGGGAACAAATCTGCCTACCATTATTGACCCAAGCCCAAAAGAAATGATCTGGCGCTGCAGCCACACTAGCGCGGGGTGGGATTTGTTGGGCTATGGTAGGGTGGTGTGGTATGATGGTGGCTGTTGCATGAGGAGCAGAAAGGCGTTCTGCACCAGATGGAATGGCAAAGATGAGGTTGGGCTGAGTGCCATAAGCCATGAGCCCCGCGACCAACTGGTCATACAAAACCTGGGGTGGAAGGTGGGATGGGAGATTTGCAAAGGATACCACTAGCGTGGTGTCTGAAGGGAGGCGAGTACGGGTTGTGGGAATGGGGGTTTTTTTATAAATTAGAGGAGTTTGTGCTGCCGCTTCAGCATCCTCCTCAGATTGGAACCCAACGTCAAAGTATCCCTTAAAAGGGCGGAAGTCTATAAAGCCAGCTGGCGCAAAGGCTGTAGTGGCTAGGTCAATAATTGCCTTATCAGCATATGGGAACAAACGCCCATAGTCCACTCTGAGGCAATAGTGGATAGCAGAGCGAGGGAGGGCGAGAGGATGGGGGCGAGAAGGGTGGACGCGCGCCAGGTGGAGCGCTAAGTCCCGTGGGGGGACAAAACGGTTGGAAGCAGCGGGCGGGCTGTTTGAACCCGTCTGAACGCGCTTGCCTGCAGGGCGGAAAACGCTAGGTGGGGTTGCACTGCTACCCCACACTGGGGTGGCAGGCGGCAGAGCCAAGGACATCAAAGAATAGGTTTTTGGGCAGATGGCTGTAGATAAATAAACTTAAATTTAAAATCGCTCAAAAGTGACTTTGAGCGGTTAAAGAGAGTTTTTTCCGCTTTGATTGTGTCTAAGTAACCCAATTATTGTAGCTAATAATAGCTTTGATATAATTACATTATGGCTAATTATGGGTCCACTTGGGTGCAAAGTGGTCTCACGGTACTAACTAAATTGCACCTCACAAATTAGTGCACTAATATTAATGCACTAAGGCGGAATTTTGAGTTGAATTTTTTAAATTGATTTATTAAGCACTTAAAATAGACGTCCCAATTAAGGGTGTACTTAGTGCTATTGAGAGGCCTGCTGACATCCCGATTAGGGGTGCATCATCTTTTATGTTTATATATATATTTTCCTCGTTTATTCTTATTCATCAAATTATGACATAGCTCTATTGGGAATATTTTTGTTTTGATTTTGCAACCAAAATTGTCCCAAATATGAGAGTAAAATTTACTTCAATCAGGCTGAAACAATTTTTATTTTTAGTCAATTCATGGGCTGAATTGACTTAGGGTATTTCATGATTATTGCCATGACCAGCAGAGGTTTGGCATAATATAAATGAACTCATCTAATAAATGAGTTTTCCAAGAGATGCCTTTGAGGTATATAATACTGGCACCTGGCTAATTGATAAAACATCTTTTATTTATTAATTATTAATAACTACTGTAATTAAGTTTATTAATTTTTTGTCCATCTGTCATCTATCTGATACCTGCATCTGCTGCCTTTACATCTATATTAGATAGTTGTGTGCACTTATACTTCCCAAAGAGAAGTACTCAGTTTATCTGCTAAAGAAGTAGTCCCAATTATAAAGGAACAATTTCCTATTTTTGTACAAAGACAGAAGGTCTTGTAATTGTTGTTGCCAAGTAGATTTAAAATGGTGAGCGTACTGGAGCTACTTGGCTATTATTGAGAATTATTGGAGAATCTACATCCCGATTACATGAAGGAGTTTTGTTAGAAAAGTGAGTATAAATCCTTGATTTCTTTGTTAAGTCATTTTAGCCTGCATCATCAGCTAAAACTTAACATTTATAAACCCAGTTAGTAAATTTGCTTGGTTGGTGTAATCTTTTATGTACCAGTGCAGGTACAACCAGTATCTGTTGTTAGCCTTTTGCTGGTCCAAGAATACTAATACTATACTAGAATTTGACTGTGTGACATTGTTGACCATGTTGAGGCTGTCCAGATGCTCCTGCTGAGGACAAACCCATGCTGGTTTAAGGAGTCAATGTCCTTATCAAAAGAATCCAGACAACATGCTTTATTCTTGACAGCAGTTTTGTGTCAGAATTAGTCAGAAAGATTAGATGTAAGTTGTTGAGCAATTGTGGGTCACCTTTTTTGTGGAGGAGAATGAGCAGGCTTTTATTCCCCCTAGCAACAGCCTGGTATTGTCCAGGCACTATAAAGCACTGCAAGGAGGATGTGGCTTAACAGGTCAGGGAACGCTGAGATCATCTCATATGGGATCCTATTGGGTCCAGGTCTCTTCCACTGTGTCACAGATTTGGCTAAGAAGAACTAGACTGGGCTCCCAGTCAGGGTGTGCGAGCACCCAGTGGAGGGCCCAGAATGCCAAAGGCATAGTGGTCTGAGCAACTAATAAGAGTGGATTTATGGGAGATGTGAGGAAAGTAGAAGTTCAGTAATTTACCAAAGGCCCCAAGTCAACCATTTGGTTTGCCTTGGAGGCAACTGTGAGTCTTGAGGGGGCAACCCCCAAGGGTGGGAGAGGCAGGGAGGATGATGACTCCTCCAGGGTTTGCAGTTGCTGGCCTTCTGGCTTTGAGTAGGAGGGCTAGCACCAGTGAGGAATGGCACAGAGGCTGCCACATGGTTGGGAGCATGAGTGGAGGTATAGTAGGACCCACATGAGGGGTTGGAACTGAGCTTCCCCTGGAGGAGGTGCTCCTGGTCCCACAGGCTGTGACATCGGCAGCTGAAGCAGTTATGGATGCCAAATCAACAAGCGGTGGAGTGGGGGCGCTTGGGTGCTGCTCTAGCTGGGGAGCAGTTTCAGAGGACTTGGCAACCAAATGGACAGGAGGGATTCCACAAAACAGATGTGGTAACAAACAAAGCAGCAGGTTTGTCATTGGGGGCAAAGCGGATTATTGCATTTATGTTCTGCTGCCATGTGGTGGGGTCAAGCAACCAGATAGCCAAGTTGGCAAACATTGGCAAAAGGACTTGGGAAATAACGCATTTTGTCAGATCAATCAGCAGAATTTCTATAAAATTAACAAGGCATACAGAGGCTGCGGCAAGCTAGACAGGGAAATCAAGTTTTATTTAAGCAAAAGAGAATAGAGTGAACAAAAACACCCCTGGCCAGGGCAACTGCCTTAGGTACTGGGCTGAATGCATGTGGAAGGTATTAAGGGATTGGTCATTTGGGGGTTAGTAATAGGATTTGGTTGGCTAGCTTGGAGGGGGTAGAATGCTGCTCCAGATTTTGGTAAAAGTCAAGAAAACTTTTGCAAATTTTTCCAGATTCCAGGGGCCAAACCAAGTTGATACTATCAATCTGGGTCCTGGTGACCCAAGTTGGCCTGTTCGCATGGTTCAGGTGTTCTGGATTCATCCCAGGAGGCAGAAGTCCTTGGATCAGATTATTTGCAACTTGAACTGATCACTCAAAAGAACTACTCATGTAATCTGAACTCCTTGGATCTATTTCAGAGTGTTGAGGCAGATGGTCTGAGTTGTTTGGGCCTCTATTTGAAATCCAATCCATATCCTGATCTGATTTCTGGTTCAGGCCAGTCTGGACTGGCTCCTCAGTTTGGAATTTTGCAGGCAGGCTCTGATGTTGGTAATTGCTATTTTCCCAAAATTTCTGATATAGTTTGTCTGGGGAGTGGGTGGTCCCAGGGGCCTCTCCATGCCCCCTGGTGTGCGCAATCTCCCCGCAAACTCCTTCTATTAAACTTACCAGGGTTGAGGAGGGGGAAGAGGTGGGAATGGGGCATCTTTAGGGGAAGGCAGTCACCCAGCGCTCATCTATCAGATTAGCTAGGTCACCCAGCTGTGACAGGGGGTCCACTGGAGCCTTGTGGCCCCTTTTCATCCCAAAGGGGTGCTGATCCCTATCCAGTTGCAAGGGCTGGTCCCCAGAACTTACATTGGGGAAGATTCCTGGTAGCCTTTTTTGAGTTCTTCCTTCATTATTGACACCATGAGGGCTGGTGTGTCCAGGGTTGGAGGTGGGTCCAACATCCCAAGAAATGGCTCAATGTCTTTAGGTAAAGTATCCTCATTCAAGTATAGTTTTGTATAGTAATAATGGGTAACTTCCACTAGCTCATCTAGGCAGCATGCTACTGTGCCATCCTGTAAGGTCAGAAATTGACATTGAGTCCAGAATGTCCATATTAAATTAGTGCATGAAGTATCTGGATACTTTTCACCCTCTGCCATAAGCTTTGCCCTGCCTGTAGCATGAGCCACTTCTGGGCTTGTCCATCGAATCTTTATATTTTGAAGGTCAGCTGAACCCATTTCCTCATCCAGTTGGTGTCATGGCCTCTTTGGGAGGCATTTTTCTCTAGGTGTTTTTGGTGGTTGATTGCCTTCAGAAGAGCCAACATCTCTTCCAAGTGCCTCCTGGTGGATACATGTTTTGCAGCTGCAATTATCTCAGCTTTCAAGTGCCCTCAGGTTTAGATCAGATCCTCACTGAGGGGGTCTTACATCATTGGTCAGGGTTCTTGCCGCTAACCAACGGGTGAAGCTAGCATTACATACCATTTGCTTTTGAATCTTTTCCAATTTGGGTAAAGTTGTGCCTGCTCTACAGTCTTAAGATAATTCTTACTAGCCACTGGTCTGAGTGACTGATGCCAACCATTTTAAAATGTTCTACTGCATGCTTTAAGATCATCAGTATGCAGACAAGGTCAATGTGCATTTCCAAAAGCAACTTGCCCTCTCTGACATGTGGCCTCATCATATGAATGAGGGTTGGCACACCCTTTAGGTGTGCATCAATGACTTCTATATCAGCCATGAGTAAAGCTAATTCCTGGGGTTTTAGGTGTTGATGTCTGAAGCCATCTGTCTGTGGCCCTCATGAGCCAACAATTTTTGTTCTTCTAGTGTAAAGTTGTCCTCCAGTAATATTAATCTGGCTACCTCATTGAGGAAGTTGGTGTGTTTTCTTGGGTTGTTGGGGGAGTAGATGTTGGCTTGGGTGTACAGGTTGACTTGCCATGTAACAGTGATGGCTAGAACTCTCCCCCTAAGTGCTTAATTTTTATTTATTTGAGGATGGCCAACCAGGGGACTGACACATCCGATATGTAGGGAAAAGGAAAGTAAAAGAGGGGAGAGCACACTAAACAATAGAACCTGAAAGATAAGACATGGTACACTTGGATGTGGCTAGGAGCCACGGGTGATGGATGGCTATGACCTTAAGTGACATGACAGCTCAAGGGCTAGTAGGGTGTACTGCCTATGAAGATTGTGAGGTTTTCAGTGTTACAACGAAGGAACCAGATTTCTAGCCAGTTACCCATCTGTTACTTCCATTTGTGTTATAGTGATCCAAATAGCCAGGCTTGGAAGTGGTCAGTCTAATGGCTGTGGAACCTGACAATAGCTTGTTTGATGTTGTGGAAGATCCCGTTGAAAGCATCAAGGGTAATTGTGTGAATGGACCATATTGCAATACTCACAATTAAAGCCCTTAGCGTCTGGGGGATAGGTGAGACAACGTTGAGTGCCAGGATATTGTGGGATAGTCAGAATTCAGCTGATGGTGATTGCTGAAGTAATTACATCACATTGGCCCAGATATGCTTGGACGGCGGGCACTCTTCCAGGTGGTGGGCTAGCATGTTGGGTCTGCTACAGATGGCGCATGATTGGAACATTGAGAAGGTGCAGTCAGCTGTCCTAAACATATGGCGCATGTAGCGTCACACTGTGGAGCTCACTTGTGGGAATAAGAGGGGACAAGTGATGAGGTCCCACACCTTTCTTTGGGTTCACAAGTCATATGGGATGTCTTGGTAATCTAGATAGTCAATCTGGGATAAAGGAAAGGGTGGTAATGGGGCAGGTGCATTGATCACAGTTTGTCCTCTGTGGAGTTGCATATAACCTATTGGAGGGTTAGTATCTTCAGTTTGCTGTACATAGGAAAAACTTCAATCCCCTTGTCTTAGGGTGTACAGGACGCGTTTGAAGTAGCGGTTGATGTTGTGCGATCCTGTGGCTGTTGGAAGTGTTGTTAGGTACTTCATCAGTGTTGCAGGGTTGGAGGGGCACCTCAAATGTAGTGCCCTTGAAAAGTCAGTTTGGGCTGCCTTAGCCCAGTGGGGAGATGGTGGAGTGGGTGACGTTGTCAGAGCTATCCATGAGACAAGGATTTGCGTTGCTCATTCCGTGAAGTTGAGCAGCCCCATCCCGCCTTCCTTCCATGGGCCATACATGGTCTCCAGCCTGACTGGTGCACGGTATCCAGACCACAGCCAGTTCTGCAGGAGCTTGTAGACTGCGTTGGTAAAGTTGGCAGAGAAGGGAACTGCGTGAGCAGCAAACCATAACTTTGACAAGATCAGGGAGTTGGCTAACACAACCCCTTCCGGCTAAACTAGCTTTACTCCTCCGCATACTTGTCATTCTTTTTGTGATGTTGTCCAATATTTTGGTTACAATGGTGTCAAGTGCATATCCACCAGCCTCGAGCCATATTCCCAGATGATAGACTGGGTTGGTGGCGGGGTGGGGTGTGAAGGGTAAACACAGTGGTTTTATTGGCTTAGATCTTTGTCTTGTGGTAGGATGTGCGACTGGTTGGTTTGGTTGGTGGTGGGAGGGTGAGGTCCAATTTGAACTGAATTTGCCCATTACAATCACCTCTGTTTTCTGTTTGTTCAGCATGGCGTTACTCACTGACTCATACTGGTGAATAATGCGCTCAATTGCTCTAACATCCCTATTGCCTGAGACTCTGACTACACAGCTTTCAGCAAAGGCGAGCATTTTGGTTGGTAGTTGTCCCTTCAACCTGATTCCAGAGAGCTTTGAGTTTACTATGCGGAGGAGAGGGTCAAGGCTGAAATTGTATAGTAGGGGGATAAGCGGGTCACCTTGTTTGAGGCCCCTTTGTGGGGTGATGGTGTTGGTTAGGAAACCTGGGCCTCTGATTGCAAACCTGGCTGAGCGCGTTAGGAGAAGCGCTCAGTTTATAAAACGGGGTGGTAGGTTAAAGGCCTTTAGACATTGTTCCAAGTAGTTCCAGTGCACTTGGTCATATGCTTTCTTTTTGTCCAGGAAAGCAAGGGCTGCCTGTGGGGTTAGCTTGGTAGATGTTGGCTATGGTGTGAATGTTATCCCAAATTGAGAGATTGGGGATAAAGCCAAACTTATGGGGGGAGAGGGCTGTCTTTGCAATGCAACCCAGACGCTTAGCTAAAATTTTTGTTGGTATCTTAGTATCAGTATTGGTGAGAGCAATTGGACGCCAGTTGTTTAGGTCTGCCTGGTCTCCTTTTTTGAAGAGTGTGACCACATATGCATCTTGGCCACCAGGTAGAAGGGTTGTGTCCTCCAGGCACTTGTTTATAGTTGCCAGTAGTACTGGTGCAATGTAATCAAAGTACTTTTTGTAAAATACATATGGAAGGCCATCAGGCCCATAGCGCTTGTGGCACAGAGTTGATTTTATTACCTCCCATAGTTAATCTCTAGTGATGGGTTTGACAAGGTCTGGTTGATTAGCTATAGTGTCAATATTAGCAGATGATAAAAATTTTTCTTTTTTCTAGTTGCCACAAAATCTGCTGTGTACAGGTTGGTGTAAAATCGGTGTAATTTGGCCGATATTTTGGATGGTGTAGACGCCAGTGTATCATCTGCTCAACAGACCTGTGTGCAAGCTGCCAAAATCGAAGTTGGTTTAAAATGGCAGAAGAATTGGGCCATGTGAGTCTTGCCGGATAGATGTATTTTGACTTGTAACATAATTTGATGTAGTGCTGGTGTTTTCAAAGAGGGAGTTGACTGTGCAGAAAGTTGGAACCACAGGTGTCCCCATTGAGGACTGTATCTCTCGTGAGGTGTGTTATTTCTAAGTGCTGGAGCTGTCTGATAGCCTTGTTGATTTTCACGGACATTGCAGCCAGCTTTCTGGAGTTCAAGTGACAGGCTTTCTTGGTTACTCTAGCCTTGAAAATTTCCCACGTGGCAATAGGGTTCCCGTTGTGTGGTCATTTTTTGTTTGTGTTGTTAGTTTCGTCTCAATCCAAAGTTTAAGCTCTGGAAGATGGATGGTGCTTAGGTGAACTTTGTGCCAGGTTGGTGGCTTTTGGTATTTTGCCATGGATGATAATATATTGAAACCATTCAGTGGTTGGAGAAAGGGATAATTGTTGTTGTAAAATTTGATAAATGGTGACAGAAATCTACAGGTGTGAGCATCAGGTCAATCCAGGTCATTAAGGCCAGCTGGTTGTGTAGTAGTGGGGCCTCGTCATGTTGGCCAACATGGTGGCCTGTTTGGGGATAGTGTCATACAGGCCCAGTGTTGCCTTTAGTATGCATAGTTCCATGTGGCTGCAGGGTATAGCCTTTGACTTAGGCCAGCGGTCAGTTATGGCGTTAAGCCAGCAATCAAAGTCTCCCACAAAAAAAGTTGCCTCAGTGAAAGGGATTAAGAGAATATTGGAGAAAAAATTTTGGCGGTCATTTGGATCATTTGGGGCATACACACACGTCATAGCAAAAGTTTCTACATTCCACTCAAAATCCATTAGAAGCAGCTGTTTCTCCAAGTGGGAGGATATGCTTTGGATATTTACTGGAGGATTACATTAGATCAAATTACCACCCCACAGTGGTATGTCCAAAAGGATTTAGCTAGAAGGCAATGGTTGACCATGACTCCTCCTCCCCCGGTGGACAGTGGGGTTCTTGGATGGCCAAGATGTCCATGGGAATATTATGCAGGAAATCCATTTTTTGGCCCAGAACGTGGGGCCTTGGCTCCCGCAATGTTGAGTGTCCCTATGGTGATTATGATAATCTGCATATCAGGAACATTGGGGCAACCCACTGGGGTCACCCTGTTCCCTAGCAGTGCAGGTCATACTACAAGTTTGGGGCCGATCAGCCAGATTGGTTCCAGCATGTTGATCAGCAGTCATAGTATTGGTTTTGTTTAATTTTTTTGGGCTTGGATAACTCCGTGGAGTTCAGCTCTGGTGTGGGTTTTATTGTGCCCCATCAGCATAAAAGTTTCTGCTGCTTACCTGTGGGCTAGATGTGCAGAAACTAGGTGTCAGGGTAATTAGGTTTTGTGCAGGAGCGTTGTCACATTGTGATTGGATGGGATGATCTTCCATATCATACTCTTGAACCACATTGTCGCTGATCACATGTGATTGGCTAGAAGGATCCACAGTGATGCATGGTGGTTCTGCTTCATTGTGGTTGGAGGCATTTGATTGGTTATGTTTGAAAAATTCATTGCTTTGATTTTGTTGGGTTTTATGCAAGAGATCTGATTGGTTATTTCGCTGCGCTGCTATGGTATCTGACTGAATCTGGTCTGAGGAAATTGTGGTGCAAGCTTGGGTCTTGGCAGTACTTGCAGCCTGCTTGCGGGCAGCCTGTGCACAATGACAATCCTTGCACAAAATGGGTTTGACCAAAGTGATTTCAGCTTTTTTGCCCAATGGAAGGCATAAGTGGCGTCCTTCATTTTGCCAAAGGTTGGGCTCATTTCATCCATATCATCCTCACAAAATTTTGGTGCTTCAATCCAGCACTTGATGGGGCACACATGGACTTTGTGGCCTAGAGCTGAGCAAAAGCTGCAGATAGGTGGGGTGTAATCTGGTGTGATGCAGAAGGGGCAAGATACACTGCTTTGGGGAGGTTGATGGTCACCGTGCATGGAGTGAGGGAAATATCCTCTACCACATCCTGATTGGGTTCAATAATGGCTATTGCCTTCCCTGTACACAGGTGAGGCAGGAGGGGAAATTTTTCAGAATTCATATTGTTTGATTTTGCCAAAACTTTAAAGGCCCGCATGGATCTCATCCTCAAGTATTTTATGGTGCACGGTGCTTGGGAGTCAGTCAAATACAATGAATAGGTCATTTGCCTCATTCCGTCATGTGCGCACCATACAGATAATGCGATCTTTATTGTTAATTTTAATGGAAAATTTGGTTTTTGCTGTGTCTTCCATCTCCTCCACGGTCATGAACCTGACATCCACCCATCCTCTATGTAAATTTTTAAAATTTACCAAAACAATGTTCAGGAAAGTCATGGAGAAGGTCTCCTTCATTTTTTCCCATAACTTGAGGGAAGTATCACTGACCTTAATTCTAAGGCCATGCTCAAGGGAGGGCAAGGGTTGGGAGTGTTTAATCTTTGTGAAAGCGCCCAATTTTGCAGAAATTGAAAACTTGGGTGTGGTGCTATGCTCACCCTTTTTGGGGGAGGTTGTCCCAGTGTACTGCTGGGGCGTTTTTCCCTGATGGGTTGGGTGGGCTTAGGGCATTTTGCACTGGCTACTTTTGCCCAACTGGTGTTTGTGTGGATGAATCTGCTCATTTTCCTGGTTGATTGTCAAATTTGGATAATTTTCATCAAATCATGTTACTAATAGTGATAGTAGTGGGAAAGAAAAGCTTCCTATGTGTTTAATTGATGACATGATAATGATGCCCTTACATGGTCTGATCACAAACCTGCAGAGGGTGGACCAAGTTGAGAAGTTTTGGAGAAGCATCTGGGTCCAATCAGCTTTATCACCCCTAGGGCAATGACTGTCAGGGAAACTAGAGTACAGGAGGTCACTGAGGGGAAACCCCAGGCCAAAGGTGTGACAACAAGGCCAAGTGACCCAACAAAATGAAGAAACATCCTACACAGTCTGTATTATGTTTTCATATAAATCTGTGGAGCAAAGTGCACACCAAACTAACCACAAAATCAGGGACAAGAGGTCCTGGGGGCTGGAAAAGGTGGCTAAAATTTAGGATGAAGGGTTGCAAAATATAAAGCGGTGGAGCTGGTGGAAGAGGCTGAGAAGTGGGTGGAGGGCTTGCGTACAGCTGTAGAGGCAAACCAGAGCATAAATGTGGACTCTGGCCACTGTGAATACTATGAGAGGTATCTTTTTGTTAAAAATAACCAAAAAAAAGTTACAGGAAACTTGCCCAAAAATTCCTAAACTTTATTATACTGATCAGAGTATCTGAGAAAAGCAAAGCCTTTCTCATCTTGGGACTTAATTTAAAGGAAAATAATTCACAAAGGTTCCAAATGGTTAACGAAAATTTAATTCAAGCCATAAATTCTTTGTTCTTCAATGAAATCAAAATTTTATGAATTTGGCTGAATTCTGTAACCTCATATCCTGTAATTTTCCAAATTTTAGGTTTGATTCCCACCAAATTTATCACCCCAGATGGACCACTTTGCTCAGCTCTGGCTGGAAAAGCCAAAACCCATTTTCTGTCAATGACCTTAGAGAGGTCATCAGTGACCCTTAAGGGTTTTGGTCTTTGCTTTAAGGGCAGTTCTTTCCTAAAATATGTACTAGCTGTGACAATGATTTTTCTAGATTTCTAGGATGTCTGCCAGAGGGCTTTACAGATGCTGTATCTTATTGGCCAGGGATGTGATAGCCTTCAGCCCTGTGATATTGATCATACCTATTGTGATTGGGTGCCCAATCCGTCCAATCTGCCTTAATTGGATAGCTCTGGGCCATTTAACCCAGTTCTATTTCAATTTATGTGATGAAGCTTTGAGTTTTCAAATGGGTTTTCTAAACTGCTAAATTGAGCTGAGATGAAGCCATACTTGCTCTTTCAATGTTTAAGCCATTGTGAAACCTCTTGTACCCTTTAATTGTGCATTTTTTGTTAAGGCAGTAGATAAGTGGCCAGAGTTATGGATGATGACCTGATCTGTCATCATTCATCTCTGGCTGTTATGGATTATATTTGCCCATGCATTGCCTCTTGTTTCTGAGTTTCAACTTTCCCTTCCATTAACTCCTCAGAGACTTCCCTCAGAATCACAAAGTGATTTATATTACATCTTTGTCATTTATTTTCAGGATCTGAGTTGCCTTTCTAGCTTCCTCAGCTTTTGCTCTGGCCTCAGCTCACTTCTTTGCTTTTTACACTGCTTTACAATGCTTGGTGATAACCAGTTCAATGATTTGATATTCATGTTCCCCCACAGTTGATTGGTGTTGCCACATTGTGGAGTTTTCTAAAGTTTTCATCATTTTTTCCATTTCCTCTGGATCCTTCCCTTGTTTGCCTGCGGCTGGGCATGCATGGGCTCAGTGACCCTGTTAGAATTTCATTCCTAGTTGAGGTCAGCCTTGGCTAAAGAATTTAGCTCAGCATTAATCTTGGGGTTGAGTTAGAGATTAGATCTCACTCACCCAGTATTAGTGTATTACAAGGTTGAGAGTTTGTCTAAAGAGAATAATTGATTTTGGGATTCTAATCTAATGGCAACCGGATTGTAATTATTGATACAAATATATTAACAATGAATTTAAAATCAGGATTACTTTTTGATAATCAAACCATTGCTGAATTGCTGAAAACTAGAAAAGCCATAAATTGACAAGTTGATTTATTGTCAATCTGAGACCACAATAGGAGGTTAGCAGGAGTGAAGCAAATCCATTTAAGGTTTAATTGATCCACATCAAAAGGATGTCTCACATATGATATATAAACTATATCTAATGAATGTAATCAATTACTATAGTTGACAAATGCTATATGATATAGCTTTTTGTAAATCAACTGCCACTGATGCAGCCTCAAGTAGTTCAAAGTCTCCACACCCCTATTCTCCATTATATTCCTCATAATTATTATATTCAAGTATGATCACAATATTCATATTTTGGCCACCCTATTTAATGGCTGGCTTTTTATTCTTAATTGAAAAACTTCCTTTACCTACCTTTATTAAATTTTTAGTTAACAGTGGTTATCTTAGCTTGTAGAGGTGGGACTCAAGATCCCCAGAGTTTAGGTGCTGTGTTAAAATGCCTGGAGTGATTGGCACAACTAAATCCCAACCTTGAAGTAGAGGGAAACTCATGGGAACTTGGGCAACTAACAATAACAATGATGAACTGGAAAGATATAAGGTGATAAACCCTGAGGAAGTCAATAGAGGCTGCTGAACAACAATCATTGGACAAGTCCCAAAGAGGACCTCTGAGCCATAACAAGTGGTCAAGCCTCAGATGGAGAAGTGTTTGGTCTGCTGGGTTGGTAGTTTCCTTGAGCATTTTTAGGAAAGGTCACCAATGATTGTAACAATCAAGGACCAGCGTTCTTCATACTGTTTGGTCTGACACACTAATGGAGTCACCTATTAGTGAGAATGAAAAATTCTCAACAGACCCAGTGCCTGGTAATGCTGGCAAATTGGTGATGCTTCTCAGAAGTCACTCTTAAGGAGTCCAACACTTGTTCCTCTGGTAAAATAAATGTGTAACACATGAGATCAATATAAGTTGGCCTCAACCTCAGGTTTAGGATCAATGACTGTGATCTCCTTCCCACTACAAAGTTCAGGAAGAATGAGTTGTTGAAGCTCAAACTGCTTAACCCTGCCATAAACTTCCAGGGCTTTTTTAAGCTTACTTCAAAAAAGTTGTGGGGAAGATTACTTGAAAGGTCTTCAAATGAGATGAAGAGGAAGTTTCTCTATTCTAAAAGGTTGGTGTAGCTTGATGCAGTGTGTTACACCTTTTATGGCAACTTCAATGTTGACCTTTGCAGCAACATCCACCTGCTCTGCCATGAAAAACCTATGTTGATAAATCCTTGACAAAATATTTGTTTAGTAGATATTGCATTTCCAAAGTATACTTCTTTTTTGGTGATTGCCAACAAGATCTCTGGGTGTTCCATTCCAAAGTTCACTCTGACCCCATGCTTAATATGGGAGGGGAAGCAAGTGGTGAAGGAAGTTGTACAGCATATGCTGATGGAGCATTTTTAAGCACTTTTTAGTAGGGACTTGCATTTCAGCATTTAGTCTGGTTTGCATGGACCACCAAGAGCTCCAAGTGGGAATATTTAATACCCTTGAGGAATTTGATATTAGTGGAGTTACCACCCTTTGCAGCATTTGCCCAAAACTTCTGGTTAGTGAAGTACAACTTTTTCTTCTTTGTAGATTATTAAATTGTTCAAATTCAATTTAAATTGACATTTTGTCTTTAAAAATGATGCTAAGGAGAAAGAAAAGCTAAAGTATCAATGTTAAATTGATAATTGACCCATATGGATCAATTTTTGAGGATCCTCCTTGGTGAAACACTAGCAATCTGGCAGTATTGAATCCCAGCAGGTTAAACAATATTCATCTAGGACTTTCACCAACAATAGTTATCATATAAAACAATAACTCCAACGTCACTAAAGGGTCTTGTCCCCAGTGGATAGGCAGATAATCTAATAACCTGAATTTGCTGGATAATAAGGTTATACCAAATACCTAACAGAATTTTAATTTTTGCTTAGACAAGCACATCATATTATTTGGTTAAAAGTAAAAGTTTTCATAAGCTTTTAACCAGACAACACAATGCTAATGAGGCAAGCCACATTATTGGGCATTTAATAACAACTGCATATCCTAGATAATTTCCAAAGCATACACTTTTTGTATCATGAATAAACTCTTTGATATTCATCATGAAGACATATGATACTCTATAAGGTTAGTCCATTGCAGTTAAATCATCAAGAAGTTCATTTTTGATTTCAGTTCAGGATTAGTTGTAAAGGTGATAAAAAGAGTTAGCTTGCCCAGATAGTGTACTATAGCCATAACATCTTGATAAAGCCCAATCATATATCACTGGAAACTAACATGGCCAAAGGGTATCAGATAGCACTGCCCAAAATTTTGTGCATCACAATCTGCATTCTCACATACCATATAGTCCTGAAGCCCAGTATATGATTCAGGGCAATGTCAGGATTTGAGATAAAAATTGTATCAAATTCCTGTCTTCCAAATCTGGCTGTGCCAAATTGGTCATCAAACCTAAACAAGCTAAAACTCTTTCAGGATCATTCTCACCTATTCTTGAGTCATGTGGAGTGGCCTTTCCACCCATTCAGTCAGGTGAGCAACGCTATCCATTGAGGATGCCCTCAAGGAGGCCATTCCAGAAGATCAGTAAAGATCCTAATTGGATGAGGCTCCAAAGATCCTGAAGGCACTGAGTCCTGACGCACCCTATAAATATCAAAGCTTTTTAAATTTATAAATTATTTGGTATTATAACTCATTTTTCCATTTCCTCCTTGGTGCTCTCTTCCAATTTTTCCAGCTTTGATACATCGTGAACCCCAGCGCCAGTCCAAAGAACTGTAGCGCTGACAGAAGTGGTGCTCACTACAGGGGGCTCTGAGATGACCTAAGTGAAAACGTCTATCACAAAAATGGAAACCAATAGCAGCCCTGATGACCAAATGACTGGTCAATTGAGGAGTGTTACTTGATGGGTTAGTACTTCATGGTACATGATGCTGCCCTCGCAGCCAGAAAGGCTAGAGTTCTGTGCTGCCTTCCAACTCTCGCTGCCCTCCCTAGATGGGAGCCAATACCAATTTCAATTTGAACATACCAATGATGCCATTCAACAATTAATCCACGGCATCTACACTGAGGGCACCTGCTCCAGCCACTCCCACGCCTCTGCCATACCATCCACAATGCAGGACCTCTATGCCTCAGACATATTACCTGCTGGGGAGCTTACCTTGGGGCCTGATTGCTACCTTTGTAACTTCGTCCACCCCGCAATTCATCACCTCCTCCAGTTAGTCAGATTACACCATCAGGAGGTCTCCTGGCACCTAGGGCTCACCCAGAATTTACATTCCTATATTATTGACTTCTATGACGCTGCCTCCTCCTTTGTGCACAACAATTGTGAAGCTATTCTTGATAACTGACAAATAATCAATGAGATCCGCAATCAAGTTGTGGTATTAGATAGCGGCATCTCCAGCTACCTCGAGGAGCAGTTTTGCCAAAATTCCTAGCTGTTTGAAGTGACATGGACCCAGCATTTACAACAAGTTGAAGAACTTGTATGGTCCCTACAGCAGCACTACCGAGAGCTGGCCTTCCATGACTATCCCCCTGCAGATGCTGGGCCAGAAGGTCCCAAGGGGCATCAAGGGCCAGCTGGACCTGAGGGACCATGTGGGCCTCGAGGGCCTTCAGGCCCCCCAACCTTGGGCAAACCTGGAAGACCCCTGGCAAAGGGATATAATAACTGCCCTGGCTGCCTTGCAGGACCAGATCCAAAAGGTGGCATTGGGGTGCAAGCTCCAATCGGATGGTGTCCCCCTCGACCTCAGGGTCTCCATTGAAGCACTGTCAGATGAGATGGATATCCTCAGCACTTTCACAAGGCTTATTGACGCTTGCATCTCCCAGCTTGAAACAATGTGTCAGGGGTTTGAAACCCAGTTGGCCACCATCAAAAACTAGCTCCAACAACAGAACGCTGAGATTAAATCCTTAAAGGAGCAGGTTGCCAGCAAGGCGTCCGCTTCCACCCTCAGTCAAGATTTGGGAATACATCCAAGAGGACTTAGAAGGCTTGCGGAGGCGGTTAGATCAGCGGGTTCCTCAAGAATATGCAGAAATGGAGATCTCAGAGCTGACACCTATCCCAGGCATTAACACCCTTTCCACCCCTATTGTCACTAACTTTAAACCTAGTTTCAAGGAAAAGTTCACACTTGGATGGGAGAGTATTGCCTCCTTCCTGTATGCCTATGAGAGTTCCATGGAGGAGGCCACTGATTGACAAAAGGTGAAGCATATCCACCCCTGCCTAGACAGCACCACCTGGGAAATCATGACTCCCCATCTGAAGGAGTGTAACACCTGGGAACAGGTCCGCACCGCCCTGATCCAAGAGTTTGGCAGTAACCAAACCTTGGCCAACCAGAAGCAAGCATTCATGGGCACTCGACTTAACAAAGGAGAAAACCCTATGGAGTTTGCCAACTGGTTCTACGCTCAGGCACAACCTTTGGTAATGACAAACCGTATCACTCTGGATGACGCCATCACCATCATCATCTCCACCTTGGGGTCCTATCCTGAGGTCCAAATGCACATGATTGGGCAGAAGAATGGGTTCACTTCTATCAGGGAGACTAAGGGGGCCCTCAACAAGATCCCTGCTACGATCCTGCACTCTAAAGCTGCGTTCACTGGCCCCTCTAACCGCCCTAGGGTCCATGTAGTTGAGAACCAGAAAAACCCCCATCCTCAGTGCACCCATTGCAATGGCTTTAGGCATAGCGCTAAGACTTGTTGGAAATGTCTAGCTGAGGAGGCGGGAAAAGGGCAGTCAGCATGAAGGATGAGGCGCTCCATGCTGACACCCCTGTCCAGCCTCAAGTACCCCCTACACACAAACCAGAAGCTGTTAACTCTGAGGAAGTAGCTGTGGTATCTAATGACGATAAAGACATTGATAATGCTTACTCTTCTTCTGATGATTCTCCCATGTTCCTTACTTTGCAGCCTCAGTTTGGAAGTTTGGTCACCTGAGTCACCATTTAGGTCCACAAGATTCCAGTTTACAACATAGTTGACAGTGGCTCCCCCATGAACGTTATCTCTTCCAAGCTGATGAAATGCATCAAGGTCACCCCTGATATGCCGCACTACATAGAGTATGGCACGGCTGGCCCCCAGTGCACCCAATTCATAGGGGCCTATTCATCTCTACCAATTTGGTTCGGAAAGCTCACTTTGGATATAACTGCCATCGCTCTGGACAACACTAGCTACTATCTGCTCCCTGGGACCCAGTTTCTTTGAGACTATTCAACTGTTATCCACTATGATGGTGGTTTTCTCTCCCTTTTAGGACATTGAGTCCCTTTGGTTTTTGAGACTGCCCATGATTCTAGGGCTGATGTCAAGGCCCAAGCCTGCCTACTGGAGCCTGAAGGATGAATCAATTGGCTTGAGTACCACATCCAGGGCTCTCGAGTCTGGCTACCCTCTCCTGCTGTGGATGGATCAGAGGGGATGCTGATTTACTTGCCCTGGGCGACTACCGTGCCCCCAAAATCCCAAGTCATTGTCAACACCTGGGTCCACATCAACATTCCCTCAGGGTATTTACTGGAGGTCTGAGGCCTAGATAAGCCATCACCCAAGGAAGTGCTGACCTGCCCTGAAATCCTTAATCCAGCATATGCTGGATCGATATCAGTGTTGCTAGCCAACCTGACTGACAAACCAAAAGTTGTAGGTCCTAACCAACCCACCACGTATGTCCACCTGTTACCGATATAGGCTGTTGCTGACATTCAAAGCTTTGGGGACTTAAGGGACTTTGGCTTGGAGTCACCACCTTCAGTTAATTTGGTCAATGCTGACATAGGAAAGGACCTCTCTGATGAACAGCGACTTAAAGTTCAGGAGTTCCTGGATTAATACTCAGATCTATTCTCCACTTTGACCTACAATTTTGGAAGGATGAACAGAGTCCTCCACCATGTAGAACTGGGGATGCCCCCTTTTTGGTCCTGGCCTTACTGAAAGAGCAAGGTCAAAGAGGCCCAGGTCACGTTAGAACTCAAACAGCTGCTCAACGTGGGGCTCTTGGTCCCTTCGCATAGTCCTTGGTCTTCCCCTCTTTTGCTGGTCCAAAAGAAGGATGGCAAGCACCAGGTGGTGATGGATTATTGATGACTCAACTCCATCACCAAGAAGGACAGAGATCCTCTGCCCCAAGTTGACAATTCCCTCCTTTTGCTTGCAGGTTTCCAGTACTTCTCAGCCATGGACCTTGCCAGCGGGTATTGGCAGGTTGAGCTTGCTCCTGAAGACTGAGCCAAGTGTGCTCTAATTGCCCATGAGGGGCTTTTTGAGCCCACCCGGATGCCCCAAGGCCTCTGCAACACCCTGGCCACGCTCCAGCGCGCCATGGATGGGATCCTTGGGGAACTGAAGCTCTCCTGTGTCCTGGTCTACCTGGATGACATCACCGTTTTTTTGCAAACTTTTAATGGACATGTCAAACATCTTAAGGAAGTCTTTGAGCATCTCCAGAAGGCCTCCATTAATCTCATGTTTTCAAAGTGCTCCTTTTTCCAGCCTGAGCTAGAGTTTCTAGGCCATAAGGTCTCCAAGTGTGGCATTCAACCTATCCCCAACAAAGTCAATGCCATAGAAAAGATGTCACGCCCCCAAAGCCTACAAGATATTCAAGTCTTTTTAGGTATGGTGGGCTATTACTGTCAGTTCATCCCACAGTTTACTGACCTCGCTGAGCCATTGTTCTACCTTCTACAAAAAAATGTACCGTTTGAATGGTGACCTGAGCAGGAGCAGGCCTTCAACGCTTTACGTATGGCCTTATGTACTAAACCTGTTCTAGTTCATCCCCATTTCAACAAGCCTTTCTTGCTGTTCACGGAAACTAGTAACGTCGCTGTTGGGGCTATCCTGTCTCAGCATGACAAGAACCAAGTTGATCATCCCATAGCTTATTTTAGAAAGACCCTAAGCAAGGCTGAGCAGAACTACAGCATCACCAAGAGTGAATGCCTAGCAGTTCTCTTAGCCATCAAGCACTTCCAGCCCTACCTCTACGGTACCCATTTTACTATTATTACTGACCATTCCTCCCTTTGATGGCTGCAACAAATGAAAGACCTGGATGGACAGTTGGCCAGATGAGCCCTACGACTACAAAGCTACGACTTCACCATCATCCACTGTGCCAGCGCTATTCACCAAAATGATGATGGACTCTCCAGGATGCCAGTATTAGCAGTTCTGACCCTGGATGAGGATCAGCTATATGACTTGATAGGACAGCCCAAACTATGGGAACTGGAATCCCCAGGTCCAAGCTGAACTCCACCGGATGACTCAAGACACCCAAGTCAAGGATGGGTTACTCTACAAGAAAGTCAACAAGAGGTGGCTCCCCTACATCTGGCCTTCCTCTTGTACTGACATCATCCTGGAAGGCCATACTACTGTTGGGCATGGTGCGGTCAAGAAGATTTATGAGTGGCTGAAGCCACACTGCTACTGGGACTGAATGGTCAAAACCATCCAAGAGGTTCTGGAATCTTGTATGACCTGGTGATCCCAAGACCAGGCCAACCCTCAATATCAGCACTCTGTTGTTGCACCAACCAAGCCTTTCAATGTCATTAGTATCAACATGGTGGGTCCCCTCCCCACTGGGCTGCATGGTCACATGTATATTATCCTTGCCATAGACCATCTAACTAAGTGAGTCAAGGCAATCTCAGTCCCTGCATCCACCACTAAGGCTACCACCCTATTTCTTGTTCGCTCCATTTTCACCCAGCACGGGTGCCTCCAAACCTTGCTCTCAGACAATGGTTTGAACTTCACCTCTCAGGTAGTACAGGAATTAACTTCATTATTTGGCACCATCCAGAGTTTCGCTGCTCCCTACCACCCTTCTACTAATGGGGTGGTAGAACGGGCTAACGGAACTCTTGTTTCCATCCTGCAGAAGTTGGCTGCCTCAGATCCTGCCTGCTGGAACCATTATATTCCCAGCGCCTTGCTTGCTTACCGGGTAAGCTATCACCATGTCATCAAAATGTCCCCATTCAAAGCCCTGTATGAGTGGGCACCTTGGCTACCCAGTAGCATCCAGCCCCTGCTCAAAGCCTCCACCCCCAAGAATGCAGATTTAAATATGAGGGCTCTAGCTGATGAAATTGTCCGGCTCCAAGCCCAAGCCACTTAAGGCATTGTTACCACCACTGGAAGAGAGACATCCCAATCAAATCTCGGATAACCCTCCTTACCAGAATTTCAACTAGGTGGCCTCATTCTCTTTTATCATCATCGACCTGGAGGCTGACAGAATAAGCTTGACATACTGTGGTCTGGACCCTACAAAGTTATACACAAGGTGAAGTCCAAGTACTCCATTGCTGACATCAATCAAGGGACTGTTGTAAACTGGGTGCATGGTTGGTTCCTCCGGCTGTACACCCCCCTCTGACAGGATCTTGAAGGGGGCCTTTTGTCAGGATTTGAGATAAAAATTATATCAAACTTCCATCTTCCAAATATGGCCATGCTGAATTGGTCATCAAACCTAAACAAGCTAAAAATCTTTCAAAAATCATCCTCACCTATTCCTGAGTCATGTGGAGTGACCTTTCCACCCATTCAGTCAGGTGAGCGACGCTATCCATTGAGGACGCCCTTAAGGAGGCCATTCCAGAAGATCAGTAAAGATCCTAATTGGATGAGGCTCCAAAGATCCTGAAGGCACTGAGTCCTGACGCACCCTATAAATATCAAAGTTTTTAGATTTATAAATTATTTGGTATTCTAACTCATTTTTCCATTTCCTCCTTGGTGCTCTATTCCAATTTTTCCAGCTTTGAGCCACCGTGAACCCCAGTGCCAGTCTAAAGAACTGTAGCACCAACAGGCAAAAAATAAGGTAATTATTCACTAGCCACCAAAGTTTTAAATTGATTGATGCACAAAATAAAAAATGTTGATCCAAACAGCTGGCCTTGACTAAAATTATGTATTGAATTGGATGAGTTAAATTTAAATTTATTGTGGGGAAGGCTGACCATGGGATAGACACTTCCAAATATGACTCAGAAGAGACAAAACTTAGTACCAGGGGAGGCACCCCAGAGAAGTGATGCTATCTCTTGTTGCCAGCGGGAATGTCACTTATGGGGAGGGGGAGTAAACGTGTGAAGGGGCCATAGCCACAATTGAGCACGTGTGGAGGAAGGGGTCTGATTTGATGAACCAGACTGGGAACCAGGAGGAGACCAGATGTCAGTGACGCGGTGGGAGATATCCAAACATCCACGCTTGAAAGTGGTCCACCAAATGAGACCGGAATCTGTGGACAGCTTCTGGGAGGGTGGGGATGGAGCCAGCGATGGCATCCAAGACAATCGTGTGGATAGTCCACATGGCGATTGCAACCACCAGAGCATGTAGAGAGGGTGGGAGGGGGCTGCCATTGATGAAGCAAACATATCTCTTGACAGACTGAAGGGATGCGTTTGATCCTGGCCTAGCAGACGTTGGACTTCGCGCCATATCACTTTAGAGGTGGGGCACTTCTCCAGGCGGTGGAACAGCGTTCCATACTGGCCACACACAACACAGGATGTATGTAAAGCGTTAGAGCGCTCAGCTGTACGATACACCCGCCTCAGGCAGCGCCACACATGGGAGCGGACTTGAGGCTGCAACAGAGGATGGTGTGCATATTTCCAGATAGACTTTTAGGTCTCAGTGGATTAAGGGATGTCCATCATGTCCAAGTAGTCCACCCTGGATAGGACTTGGGGTCAAATGGGGATCACGCCATCATGGATGGGTAGCCCCTGTACCTCTTGTGTGAACTGAGGAGAGGGGCGGCCTCTTCAGGTTGTATGTCCACTAATACAAATTCTCCACTCTGCGCTTCGCATGGAGAGTAGGATTCGTTTGTAGTGGGTTTTAGTCCTGTGAGGACCTGTGGCCGATGTGTGTGATGCGAGGTATTTCATCAGATAGTGGGGGTTTAATGGATTGTTGAGGCCCAAGGCTCAGGAGAAGTTGGAGTGGGCCGCGCGGGACCAGTGTTGGGATGGGAGTGTAGGAGCGGTGACAGCCGCGATCCAGGTGCCCAGGACCTTGGCAGCATGGGCTTTAAAGTCAAGCAGGCCCATGCCACCTTGATGATGAGGGCCAAACATGACCTCTAGCCATACTGGTGGAGGGCGGCCTGACCAAAGCCATCCTTGCAGCAAAGCATACAGGGATTTGAAGAAGCTTGGGGAGAAGGGGATGGTGTGGTCTCTGAACCAGACTTTGGATAGGAATATAGTTAGCAAGAACAACCCTGCCAGTGAGGGTAGTAGGGTGGGCTCTGAGAGAGGCGATTCACTTCATCATGTTGTCCAGTATATGGCACTCCATTACTGCTGATGCATATCCGCCTGCCTCCATCCACACGCCCAGATGGCGTACTAATCCTATGGTAGGACGTGGCACAAAGGGGAGCACCAGTGGGGCGGTGTGTGTTGAGTTAGTAAGGCGTGGACGTGGGTGAGCAGATGGGCCAGGTTGGGAACTGATTGCTGGGTTCCAGCAGTTCTGAAACCGACCAAGGAGGATGATTTCAGTTTTGGAGGCGTTCAGTGCCGCGTTGCTTACCTGAGAATATTCCTGGATGAGGGCTTCAAGCGCGCGTGCACCTTTGTTATTAGACACCCCCACCACGCAATCCTCTGCAAATGCCATCATCTTGACTGGGGTTTGGCCTGGCACATGGACCCCAGTGAGGTAAACATTCACATTTTGTAGTAGTGGGTCAAGGCTGAAGTTGTATAAGAGTGGGCTGAGGGGGTCCCCTTGTCGCAGGCCCCTTTGAGGGCGGACTACTTCTGTTAGGAAGCCTGGGCCACGCACTGCTATTGTTGCAGATTCCATGAGAAGCATCACCCAGTTTTGAAGCAGGGGGTAGGCGGAATTGATGGAGGCAGGCCCTGAGGTATTCCCAGTTTACTCTATCATAGGCCTTTTGTTGGTCCAAGAATACAAGTGCCCCAGAGGCTGTGGACTGAAGTATATTAGCCACAGAGTGCACGTTATCCCAAATCGACCTTCTGGGGATGAAACTGAATTGTTCTGGGGAGATGGTGGCAGATGCTACAGTCCCTAAACGGTTAGCCATGATTTTGGTTAAAATTTTGGTGTCTGTGTTTGTTAGAGAAATGGGGTGCCAGTTGGCTAAGTCAAGCCTATCCCCTTTCTTGAAGAGTGTGACAGTAAAGGCCTCATGTCCTCCTGGTAGGAGGCGCGTTTACAACAGGCTTTGGTTGAGTGAGGCTAGCAGCAATGGGGATATATATTTAAAATATTTTTTGTAGAACTCATATGGAATGCCATCTGGGCCTGGGCATTTTCAGTTTGGCGCACCGCGAGTGGCTGTCCATAATTTGTTTGGAGTAATTAAATTCATTATTTCTGGGTATCGGAAAATGGTGCGGATATGAGCTCGGTCGAGAAATTCCGCCATTTTGGCTGGCTGAATTGGTTCAGCTCGGTATAACTCAGAGTAATATTTTTGCATTTCGATTGCCACTTTGGCCAGTGTGTCCGCAATGGAATTATCTGATCTTCACACCTGTGTACAGGCCATGCTCTGGCATGGTGCAAAATTTTTTTTAAAGAAGTATGCGGTGCACTTGTCACCTTTAGTGATGTGTGTGGCCCTGTATTGGACACAAACCCGATGTTTGTGTTGCCTTTCAAGTGCGTTGAGGTGGGCGGCTGCCTCTGCCCACTTCTGGCCCCATGCAGGGCTATATCCTGAGGCTAGAATGTTGGACTCCAAGTGGGCCAATTCTGCCAGTGCACACGATATAACCGCCATTTGGCTCATGAGCATCTGGAGGAGAGATGGCGATAGTGGCGGATGGTGTCTTCTTTGAAAGTTGACCATGTGGAAATGGGGTCCACGCAAAACGGTACAACAGACAATTTTGCCAAAGTTGCCTCTTCCACCCACATGGAAAATCCTGGTGACGCGAGCTCAGGGGGGGGTGATTTTGCACCAATGTGGGGCCTTTGCAACTGTGATGGGTAAGTGGTGTGTTATCGAGACCAGTTGGTGGTTGGAGAATTCCATTTTTGTTGTTTTGAAGTGGGAGATGTGGGGTTGGAATTTCGCCGGTATTAGAATAAGGTTGATGCGGGTCATGGACCTTAATTGGCCATTGTGGACGTGGGGACACATCATGTTTTCAACCAGTGGGGCATGTTGTGGCAGCACATCCATTAACCCAAGGGTGGCTTTTAGAACGCGTAGTTCTATGTGACCCTGTGGGGCGTGGGGTGAGGGTGGCCACCGGTCCATTGGTGAGGTTAGCCAACAGTTCATGTTACTAACTAGGAAAGAATTGGGGGTAGCGGGAGGGATTTGACTGATGAGAAAAATTCCTGATGCTCGTGTGCACCATTTGGGGCGTACATGTTAACGATTGTGTGTGCAACATCAGCCCACGAGAAGGTAACAATGAGCACTCAGCCATTTAGGAATGATTCTGAGGATGTGAATTTGAAAAAATTGTTTTTCCAAATTAGCACCCCACAGTGCTTTGACCAAAAGGATAGGGATGGTAGGAGCATTGTTTTCCAAGCTTCCTCAGAACCTTGTGGACAGTGGGACTCCTGGATGGCCAGGATATCCACGGGTAAATTGTTTTGTAAAAAACTCAGTTTCCTAGCCTAGGATGGGGAGGCCTTGAGTCCAGCGATATTCAGCATCCCTAGAGTGAAGGTTTCCTCCATTGCACCTTAGGTGAGAGGGGTGGGCCCCCCAGGCCCACCTGCCTCTTTCAGGTCCCCATGGGCTTTCACAGCAGCGCGGGTGTTAGCAGCAACGCTATCAGAGTTTTTGTTAATTTTTGTGGAAAGAGTCACGTTGGCTTTGGCCTTCGCTTTCTGTTTTCCTGACATCAGATGAATTTTTTGCGGTGCAGATAAGTTTGGTGCACCATCAAGCGGGGCAAAAAAAAATTTTCAGTTGGGATAGGTCCCAAGTCAGTTTTGACTGGAGCTTGGGTGCAGCGATTGGGTGAGATTGAATCTCCCATTGGATCCTCAGATTGAGTGGCCCGCTCAGCATGGGCCTCCCAATCTGATTGGGTGATGGATTCCCAAGTTGCTTTCGCCATGAAGGTCTCCATGTCCTCCTGGCGTTGTGAGTATGGGATGGTGGTGGTGGCCTTGGCCACTTCCTTGGCCGCAGCCCTACAGGCCTGCTTGGCCTTCTTCCACTCCTGTGGGGAGATGGGCTTTACCAATAGGTAGCAGCCTTGTGCTCCCCACGGGAAAGCCTCCTTGGTGCTTGCGGTTGGTTCATAGTGCGCCTCTCCACTGGCCATGGCTGCTGAGGGGTGCTCTTGGAATGTGACACCCTCCTTGATGGGGCATGCATGCGCCTTATGGCTGAACGCATCACAGTGGGTGCAAATGGGGGGCGCGCTATCCACGGTTACCCAGAATGGGTGGGTGGTATGCCCTGCGATGTCAATAAAGGTGGAGTGAGGGATCTGGGTTAGGTCCTTCGCGATCTCCTCAGTTGGGGTCAGAACTGCGATGGCTTTGCCAGTGCACAGGTGTGGCATCAGCATGAAATGTTGCATTTTGAAAGATTGTACTTTGCCATATATGGTGAGACCATCTTTCAGGTGTTGCTCCAAAATGTCACGTTTTACCATAGTAGGCAAAAAGTCAAACATGAGGAAAATTTGGTTTGATTTTGTCCATCTGGTGCATGTAGTTTTGATGACCCATTGCCCTTCGGGGAGGTCGACCACTATGTGCACTGCTGCAGCCTCATCTGCTGCTATTTTGCTTTTAGAACCTAGGTCCAGCCAACCGCGTGACATGGAGTGAGGTGCAATGTACATCATGATCAGGAAAATTTTGTGTACATCTTCACAAAATTTTTCCCATAAGGCCGTTTTTTGGTTGTCCAGATACACACAGACTTCGAATTCCACTGACAAAAGTGGCTGGGAGTGTGGCGTGTTGATGTACTGGTTGCATCGTGCTTGCCACGTGAGTATCTCCGGGGAAATTGTGACCGCCAGTTTTTTTAGATTTTTTTCTATTCCACTGAATTCTCCGGGGCGTTTTCAAATGTTAGAGGCCGTGGGCCTTCTGCCTGCTCCTCTTGCCTTGCTTGACCAACTGCTCTTAGACATGGGAGCAGACTAATCTCCTCTATGAGATTATCAAACTAGATTTAGTCTTGAATTGAATAGGTTGCAAAAGTGTTTGCAACGAGAAAGAAAAGTTGAATTGGCTGAGTTAAGAGACGATGCTTAAAGCATTCACATACAGAAATTACTTTGTGATTGCTCACCATTTGGATAAACTTTGTTGGCCCATAATAGAATCCTTTTGTACCATAAAAAATACATATTGACATGGAATATACATGACATGTGTACAGTTATATGTTTCAAAGGGTTATTACAACTAGATAGAACAACATCCGGGCATTTATAAATATCAATAAAATGATTTATTGAAGAATGAGGGAGGAGAATGACAACCTTATCAGTTAGAGAAAGGTTGTGTGCCCATCAATTAACCCCAATTTTTGTTACCAGTTTCAAATATGGCCAATGATATACAAGATCCTCAGGATGCTAAGCTGCAAATTCAATAGTATTATCTGAAGTAAAACAGAGGAGATTTATATATGGATTAACTTCAGAAAGAATGTATTAAGATCACACATTAAAGTTGCATCTAGATTTATATTTCAATTAGGATGATATCATGAGCTTGCTGAGGATATATAGTAGCTGAGCATAGGCAGGTTGAAAATTTATTTGCAGATGAAGGGGACCTTGCATACCATATAACTCACTATGTATCTGTAAAGAAACTAATTATGTATCTTAACCTAGATGGGTGTCAGTCAAAGCAATAGATAATGTAAATGCAAGGGCAGCATTGTATTGCCAGAAATAATTAAACAACTTTTTGGCTGCTGACTACCACTATCATATAATTGCTGCAAATACTAGGTAGAATGTAGAACTGATTTAATTCAGATGCACATATTTCCAGACCAACTGTTGAAAATTACATATTTTGGTGTAGCATAAACTGACTAATTGTCTTCAAATTTTGAATGCATTGCATGGCATTATTGACTTTGTTGATCCATGTGTCCAGGATTTAAGTGGAACCCAGCTAGCTGAGTTACAAAAAACCATATTAGTTAACTATAAAAACTTCTTGCCATTGTTCTATATGCATATCACCTGACTCTGCATTAGCTCAACTTTTATGCCTAATATAAATTAGGACCTTATAGCCTTGATTTTTTGTTTATATTGATGACATTTAAGCAAAAAACAATATTTGTGATAAATTTTCTTGCAATTAAAAAAAATTTACTCCAAATAAAGCAACCAATTTTTACATATGATGAGCATAGGACAATCTGTTATAAAAGTAAATATAAATAGGTCTATCTAAGCAGATTTTGAATGGCTAGATATTGGCTCTGTAGTCACAACTGCTAACTGTGCAGGTATATGTACAATTGGGACTTATGTTGCTAACCCAGATTTTTGAGATGATAGACATACAACTAATGGTGCAATAGGGTAAGAAACTCAAGGAAGTGGGCGCACAAATTAGAAATGATCGTCTAAGGGACATTATTGAGTTGTAGGCAATGATAATGGTGCTATTGCCAATTAAGCTGCTTTATATAAAGATTATTGAATTAGGTGCACATGCTAATAGTTCACTCTTTACATTATATGGCCTAGATGAAACATAAGGCTGATTCTGAGGCTGTGCAAGCCAATGAGCTTCCAAGTCCCATGATTATGTGGTCAAAAATAGGTTTATCAGGCATACAACCTAGTATTTCACACATCTTAATATATGACCTAGGTGCAACATAAGGCTGACACTGAGGCTGTGCAAGACAGAGAGCTTTAACTCTACATGCACATAGAATACAGAAGTAGGCATAAATAAAGGAGCATCAGCACCAACAATAGAGAGCAAAAGAAGTAAACATATAATGAGTGAGGGCAGGGCTAGATCCTACAGGACAAACGTTTCTCTGAGAACCCTTACAAAAAAGATCTGAGATATAAAATCTTCATTTTGTTTTCTTTTTAAAGCATCTGTTTAGTTATTAGTTTTAAATTAAAAAATTATTCAAGAGGCACTATAGGTGTATAAAAATATGCTCTATTAGATAGTTTAAAAGTATTTATATAGTATATATATAACAAAACTTTTCTTTCTCGTTGCAATCACTATTGCAACCTATTCAATTCAAGACTAAATCTAGTTTGATAATCTCACAGAGGAGATTAGTCTGCGCCCATGTCAGGGAGCAGTTGGGCAAGCAAGGTAAGAGGAGCAGGTGGAAGGCCCGCGGCCTCCAATGTTCAAAAACGCCCCGGAGAATCCAGCAGAATTGACAAAAATACTAAAAAACTGGTGGTCACTATTTCCCCGGAGATACTCGCATGGCAAGCATGATGTAAATGTACATCAACACGCCACACTCCCAGCCACTTTTGTCAGTGGAATTCGGAGTCCACATGTTTCTGGGCATCCAAAAAATGGCCTTATGGGAAAAATTTTGTGAAGATGTACACACAATTTTCCCAACCGCGGTGTACATTGCACCTCACTCCATGTCACATGGTTGGCTGGACTTAGGTTTCAAAAGCAAAATGTCAGCAGACAAGGCTGCAGCAGTGCACATAGTGGTTGACCTCCCCAAAGGGCAATGGGTTGTCAAAACTAAATGCACCAGATGGACAAAATCAAACCAAATTTTCCTCACATTTGACTTTTTGCCTACTACAATAAAATGTGACAATTTGGAACAACACCTGAAAGATGGTCTCACCATATATGGTGAAATACAATCTTTTGAAATGCAATGCTTCACACTGATGCCACACCTGTGCACCAGCAAAGCCATTGCAGTTCTGACCCTGACTGAGGAGATTGTGAAGGACCTAACCCAGATCCCACACTCCACTTTTATTGATATCATAGGGCATACCACCCACCCATTCTGGGTGACCATGGACAGCGCACCCCCCATTTTCACCCACTGTGATGCATTTGGCCATAAGGCACACACATGCCCCATCAAGGAGGGCGTCACATTCCAAGAGCACCCCTCGGTGGCCATGGCCAGTGGGGAGGCGCACTACAAACCAACTGCAAGCACCAAGGAGGCCTTCCCGTGGGGAGCACAAGGCTGCTACCTACTGGTAAAGCCTATCTCCCCACAAGAGCAGAAGAAGGCCAAGCAGGCCCATAGGGCTGCAGCCAAGGAAGCGGCCAAAGCCACCACCGCTATCCCACACTCACAACGCCAGGAGGACATGGAGACCTTTGTGGCAGAAGCAACTTGGGAATCCATCAACCAATTAGATTGGGAAGCCCATGCTGAGTGGTCCACTCAACCCGAGGATCCAATGGGAGATTTGATCTCACCCAATCGTTGCACCCAAGCTCCAATTGAAACTGACTTGGGACCCATCCCAACTAAAAAAATTTTTGACCCGCTCAATGGTGTACCAAACTCACCCGCACCGCAAAAAATTCATCTGACATCAGGAAAACAAAAGTGAAGGCTAAAGCCAACGTGACTCTTTCCGCAAAAATCAACAAAAACTCTGATAGCATTGCTGCTAACACCCGCGCTGCTGTGAAGGCCCGCGGGGATCTAGAAGAGGATGGTGGGCCTGGGTGCCCACCCCCTCGCACCTAAGGTGCAATGGGGGAAACCTTCACCATAGGGACGTTGAATATCGCTGGACTCAAGGCCTCCCCATCCCAGGCAAGGAAACTGAGTTTTTTACAACACAATTTACCCATGGATATCCTGGCCATCCAGGAGTCCCACTGTCCATGAGGTTCCAAGGAAGCTTGTAAAACAATGCTCCTCCCGTCCCTATCCTTTTGGTCGATGCACTGTGGGGTTCTAATTCAGAAAAATAATTTTTTCAAATTTTTATCCTCAGAAACATTCCCAAATGGCTGAGTGCTAGTTGTCACCTTCTCATGGGCTGATGTAGCACATGCAATCATCAACATCTATGCCCCAAATGGTGCATGTGAGCATCAGGAATTTTTCTCATCAGTCAAATCCCTCCCGCTACCCCCAGACTCCTTCATAGTCGGTGACATGAACTATTGGCTAAACACACCAATGGACCGGTGGCCTTCCTCACCCCATGCCCCCAGGAACACGTAGAACTGCGCGTTCTAAAGGCCACCCTCAGGTTAATGGATGCACTGCTGCGACATGCCCCGCTGCTCAAAAACATGACATGGCCCCACGTCCACAATGGCCAATTAAGGTCCATGACCTGCATCGACATTATTCTAATGCTGGTGAAATTCCAACCCCACATCTCCCACTTCAAGACAACAAAATTGGAATTCTCTGACCATTGACTGGTCTCACTAACCTACCACCTACCTATCATGGCTGCTAAGGCCCCACATTGGTACAAAATCCGCCCCCCAGCTTAGGTCACCAGGATTTTCCATGTGGGTGAAAGAGGCAACTTTGGCAAAATCGTTTGTTGCACCATTTTGCATGGACCCCATTTCCACATGGGCAACTTTCAAAGATGACACCATCCGCCCCTCTCACCATCTCTCCTCCAGACGCTCACAAGCCACATCAGCAGTTATCTCGTGCGCTCTGGCAGAATTGGCACACTTAGAGTCCAACATCCCAGTTACAGGATACAGCTCTGCATGGGGATGGAAGTGGGCGGAGGCAGCTGCCCACCTCAACGCACTCAAAAGACAACACAAACATCAGGTTTGTGTTCAGTACAGGGCCACACACATCACAAAAGGTGACAAGTGCACTGCACATTTCTTTAAAAAATTTGCACCACGCCAGAGCGTGGCCTGCACACAGATGCAAAGATCGGATAATTCCATTGTGGATACACCAGCTGAAGTGGCAATCAAAATGCAACAGTATTACTCCGAGTTGTACCAATCTGACTAATTCAGTCAGCCGAAGTGGCAGAATTTCTCAACTGAGCCCCCATCTGCTCCATTTTCTGATACTCAGAAATAATGAATTTGATTACTCCAAACAAATTATGGACAGCCATTTGCGGTGTACCAAACCAAAAATGCCCAGGCTCAGATGGCATTCCATATGAATTCTACAAAAAAATTTCAAATATATATCCTCATTGCTGCTCGCCTCACTTAACCAAAGCCTGATGGAAACGCGCCTCCTACCAGGAGGACATGAGGCCTTCACTGTCACACTCTTCAAGAAAGGGGATAAGCTAGACTTAGCCAACTGGCGCCCCATTTCTCTAACAAACACAGACACCAAAATTTTGACAAAAATCATGGTTAACCGTTTAGGGACTGTAGCATCTGCCACCATCTCCCCAGAACAATTCAGTTTCATCCCCAGAAGGTCGATTTGGGATAACGTGCACTCTGTGGCTAATGTATTTCAGTCCACAGCCTCTGGGGCACTTGTATTCTTGGACCAACAAAAGGCCTATGATAGAGTAAACTGGGAATACCTCAGAGCCTGCCTCCATCAATTCCACCTACCCCCTCACTTCATCAACTGGGTAATGCTGCTCACAGAATCAGCAACTATGGCAGTGCGTGGCCCTGGCTTCCTAACGGAAGTAGTCCGCCCTCAAAGGGGCTTGAGACAAGGGGACCCCCTCAGCCCACTCTTATACAACTTCAGCCTTGACCCACTACTGCGAAATGTGAATGCCCAACTCACTGGGGTCCACGTGCCAGGCCAAGCCCCAGTCAAGATAATGGCATTTGCAGATGATTGTGTGGTGGGGGTGTCTAATAATCAAGATGCACTTGCACTTGAAGCTCTCATCCAGGAGTATTCCTGGGTAAGCAACGTGGCACTGAACGCTTCCAAAACCAAAATCATCCTCCTTGGTCAGTTTCAGAACTGCTGGAACCCAGCAATTAGTTCCCAACCTGGCCCATCTGCTCATTCACGTCCTCGCCCTACTAACTCAACACACACCGCCCCACTGGTGCTCCCCTTTGTGCCACGTCCTACCATAGGACCAGTACGCCATCTGGGCGTGTGGATGGAGGCAGGCGGATATGCGTCAGCAGCAATGGAGTGCCGTATACTGGACAACATGATGAAGCGAATCGCCTCTCTCAGAGCCCACCCTACTTCCCTTACTGCAGGGTTGTTTTAGCCAACTCTATGCTCCTCTCCAAAGTTTGGTTCATATCCCACGCCATCCCCTTCTCCCCAAGCTTCTTCAAATCCTTGTATGCCTTGCTGCAAGGATGGCTTTGGTCAGGCCGCCCTCCACTAGTACAGCTAGAGGTCATGTTTGGCCCTCATCATCATGGTGGCATGGGCCTGCTTGACTTCAAAGCCCATGCCACCAAGATCCTGGGTACCTGGATTGCGGCCGTCACCACCCCTACACTCCTCCCAACACTGGTCCCGCGCAGCCCACTCCAACTTCTCCCGCGCCTTGGGCCTCAACAATCCATTGAACCCCCACTCCCTGATGAAATACCTCGCTTCACATACATTGGTCACAGGTCCTCACAGGACTAAAACCCACTACAAACGAATCCTCCTCTCCATGTGGAGCGCTGAGTGGAGAATTTGTATTAGCGGACATACAACCCAAAGAGGCTGTCCCTCTCCTCAGTTCACACAAGAGGTACAGGGGCTACCCATCCATGATGGCGTGATCCCCATTTGACCCCATGTCCTATCCAGGGTGGACTACCTGGACTTGATGGACATCCCTTACTCCATTGAGACCCAAAAAAATATCTGGAAATATGTACACCATCCTCTGTTGCAACCTTAAGTCCGCTCCCATGTGTGGCACTGCCTGAGGTGGGTGTATCATACAACTGAGCGCTCTAACGCTTTACACTCATCCTGTGTCATGTGTGGCCAGTATGGAACGCTGTTTCACCACCTGGAGAAGTGCCCTACCGCTAAAGTGATAGGGGCGAAGTTCAACATCTTCTGGGCCAGAATCAAACGCATCCCTTCAGTCTGTCAAGAGATATGTTTGCTTTATCAATGGCCTCCCCCTTCCACCCTCCCTCCATGCTCTGGTGGTTGCAATCGCCATGTGGACCATCCACACGATTGTCTTGGATGCCATCGCAGGCTCCACCCCCACCCTCCCAGAAGCGGTACACAGATTCTGGTCCCATTTGGTGGACCACTTTCAAGCGTGGACGTTTGGATACCTCCCACCGCGTTGCCAACAGCTGGTCTCTTCCTGGTTCCCAGTCTGGTTCATCAAATCAGACCCCTTCCTCCACACGTGCTCAATTGTGGCTATGGCCCCTTCACACATTTCCTCCCCCTCCCCATAAGTGGCATTCCCGCTGGCAACAAGAGATAGCATCACTTCTCTGGGGTGCCTCCCCTGGTACTAAGTTTTGTCTCTTCTGAGTCATATTTGGAAGTGTCTATCCCATGGTCAGCCTTCCCCGCAATAAATTTAAAAATATAGTATATATATACCATTTTTCTTTCAATTTCAATATTTTGCATTTTGATTTCACCATCTTGCATTTCAATTTCAACTTTAAATTAACATTTTTATTTCAACATTTTGCATTTTAATTACATCATGATACAATTTTAAATTAAAGGTAAAATTACAATTTTAAGAGTTACTCTATATTAGGGGAGGATACCCAAGTGGTAGAGTAGGGACCTCTACTGCTGCCTCCCTGAGTTTGATTCCGGTACTGGAACTTTGGGTAGGGGACAATTATGACTGTGTTGGCTTTGCACACCAATGCCCCAAACTGAGATAGTGAATAGCAAAGGCGGTCCATGGAGTTCCTGACCTATCATATGCCATGCATGGAGGTTTTCCAGATTTTATCCTCCTTTCCCATTCATTTGATTTCCCTTAATTGGTGCGGTATCATCCTCAGGTCAGCCCACCTCAAATAAAATAAAAGAGTTATTCTATAAGTCACCACACCATAGAAGCAATTAAGATTTGGATGCTGGAATGAATATAAGTGCAAGATAAGCATAGATAAAAGAATTTATAAGTAAATTTGATTTAAATTTGTTTTTTAATTATAAAAATTCAATTAATTTAATTTTATTGATGAACATATGGAAGTTCAGCTGCACAATTGGTAATATTTCTACAAATCATTCTAAAATAACCAGCACTATCTGCCTCTGTTACATTGTTAATCTCTTCCATTATCAATTCCAATAAGATGCCGGTTGCACCATCTCTTAATCTCAATCTAATGCCATTTTTAATTTTAGAGAAGGCATTTTCTATCAGATTCAACATATAGGAATATGGTGAAAGTAACTTAAAATTGTAATTAAACATAGAACACATTCTTTTGATGTCAACTCTTCTATATATTTTAGCATTGTCAAAAATTAAACACATTCCTTGCATGTTCTTCATGTTTTAGAGATAGGTACAAAGCTCATTTAGATATTCAGCAAATATTTCCCCATTAAATGTGCTATTTGGTATAGTTTTACTTAATTTTAGGCCATCAATCATCATACTTGCAATTAAAGATACTGATCTTCCTTGCACTGTAGGCGCTGTCAAAATAGCCCATGTTCCTCTCCTAGATCTTCCCTGTGTGCATTTAAGATGTAAATTAAAGAATGATTCATCAATAAAAATTTATTTTAAAGAGCTTCCATTAAAATAATTATTAAACCAGAGCGCATATTCCTTTCTTGATGAAATTGTCTGCAGCTGGTTGACTCTCTCCAACTCACGATGGGTTAGTTTAAGAGTTTCTCCTTCAAAGTAGGTTGAGGGTTAAAAGTAATTAAATTTTTTAATTCTATCTATTCTATCTTGTGTGAAAGTCATCTTCACACTTCCCCCCTTTGGCTTTTTATTGACATTCCCATCTTTTTTGTAGCTATTGGCAATTGTTTGAGCGGTATTATAGTTGATTCCTATAACATCTGCAGCTTCTTTTATAGTCTTGCTTTGTTCAAAAACTAAACATATAAGTCTTTGCCGCTTAGTATTTGGAATTGCACCATATCTTATTCTCTCTATATTTGTGTTATCTGTTTCTTCATCATTATAATTATCTTCTTTAAAAATTCATTTTGTGGACTATTTATGAAAGACATATGGATTATGCTTTTTTTACATAAATAACAAAGTTTTTTGTAGTATTTAGGCTATTTTCTATTTTATAAAAATAATATATGAATAATATAGTCTTTTAAAAAAATGTTGAAATTGAAATGTAAAATGTTAAAATTGAAATGCAAAATGTTAGGGGAAGATACCCCAGTGGTAGAATAGGGACCTCTACCGCTGCCTCCCCAAGTTCGATTCTGGTATGGGAACTTTGGGTAGGGGACAATTGACTGTGTTGCCGTTGCGCACCAATGCCCTGAACTGAGAACGAATAGCAAAGGTGGTCCATGGAGTTCCTGGCCTATCATACGCCGCACATGGAGGTTTTCCAGATTTCATCCTCCTTTCCCATTCATTTGATTTTCCATTAATTGGTGCAATATCATCCCCAGGTTGGCCCACCTCAAATAAAATAGAAATGCAAAATGTTGGAATTAAAGTGTAAAATGTTGAAATTGAAAGAAAAATGGTATATTATATTTTTTTGGTTAAACATTACATTTATTTTTATGAGATATGTTTTAAAAAAGCTAAACAATCATCAGAAAACTTACTTATCAGCCATGACTAATCACTTAGAAAAAAATAAGATACATTTGTTCATTTTAAAGAAATCTAATTTGTTAATAATAGAAAAGTATTCAGTGAAAGTAATTCCAAAAAGGTAAGTTTTTCTCTTAATTATACTAAATAAAGTAAGCTGACAATATTATAAGGATATAGAATAAGCATTATCATTCTTATTTTATTTATTCGAGGCAAGCCGACCGGGGGACGGACATTACCGAAATAGAGAAAGAAAGTATCGACATGAAACCTGAGCAGGGTCAACTCTGTCGTAGAAAGTTTTTTCACCTCCGGATCGGGACTCGGATTTTTCTGGTTACGTCATGGGTAAGGTTTTCGTGTTATTATACCTACTAACCGCCAATAGTTTCCTTCGGCTGGCACCCCGATCGATGTGCGAAGGGCGGGAATCGAACCCGCAACCTTCAGGTTGGTAGCCGTACGCCCTACCGACTCGCCTTCCACCCCCAAGCATTATCATTCTTTATAAACAATTGATTGCTTTCAGTTAATATAACTTAATTAGTTTAAAAAAATATATTTTTTAGGGAGCTAAAATAAAATACAAATTATCACATAAAAAGTTACTAATTGTTATGATATATATAAAACTAAAAAAAGCTACACACATGTGTACTCTGCAAAAATTATAGATAGATTTTAAATGCACTCTAATTTCGATAAAAAAAGTACTTTTTTGGTTTTAAAAAATTATAGCTCTGTTTTATAAAAATTAACAATCTATTTGCTATTATAATAGAAAGTTAGCATATCTTTGATTGCAAAAACATAACAAACCTTCTTACACTATATAGAAGGCTAAAAGTATTGGGACCATCTAGTACTAAAAAATAGAAGGCTAAAAGTACTTTTTTTAGTACTAGATGGTCCTAAAAGTACTTTTTACATTGACTAACATCAATTAATACATTATATGTACTTTATCAAAATTAATATAACTTTACTTTATTATATAAGTCAAACAGTATGTCAATTGGAAGAAAATTAACATAGCTTGTCTCATACTGAAGCCAAAATAATTATTTTTCTTGTGAAAAAAATGACAGCTCCACTTTTCACTAACCCTAACTAAGGTAGATACCTTTTTGAAGAATAATATAGCTCCACCTCCTTTGAGAACCAAACAAATTATTTGCTATAAAAGATGACATCATTCTAACTTCTGCTTAAGAAAATAAATTATCTGTCTTAAGAAATAATGTAGCTCCACCTTTTATTGGAACCAACCAGGTTATTTGGCTCAAAAAATAAAGGATAGCTCTACCTTCTACTGGAGCTAGACAAATCATTTGTATTTAAAAGGGCATAGCTCTGTTTGCCACTAGAGCCAAAATCTTCTCAAAAAGAAAATAATATTATATTTCCACCTCTTACTGAAACTATTAAATAACTGACATTGAAATAAAAAGGCTCTGTTTTCCTGGTGCTACTATATAATGTCCCATTAAGATAAAAATCAGAATAGCTCTTTCTTTTTGCAAAGGTGACAATTAGTAATGCAAAAAATTAGATAATAAAATTATCCTACCTTTCACTTTTAAGGAGCTAGCAAACCTTTCTACTCTTGCTAACAAATAAAGAGACCTGACCATATCCAGCTAATTTTATATATCACTATACAATAGACAATACATAGTATCTTAGTTTCCTATAATGACATTATATTATATTGTTTTCAACCTTTTATTTATAGGTATTATGTAACTTAATGGCATAGATACTCAAATATACATACTTCAATATAAAAATTTAGCTTAAGTATAAACTCTTTTATTAAAAAATTAAAGTCTAGATAAATCTCAATAAGAATTATACCTTCAAAACAACATTAGGTTTGACAAAAGCTAACTAAACAGTCTTTGTATAACAAAAAATATAATATACTGCCTCACATTGAGCTTTTTCTAGCTTAATAAGGAATTATATGAAAGTAACCTATTAAAACTATTGATTTAACATAGTAAACACAAAAACAAAATAAAGATGTGTTCTAAGTTTATATGTTTATACAATCACCTCAATTATATTGTTGATTTTTAATAGATGATTGTATACCCACTATACAATAGGTAAATTAAGGTAAAAAAATTAAGGAACCCTAAGAATATAATATTTAAAATTATAATAACCTTTAATTTAAATACTTAGGTTGATAACAGCATGATAAACCTTTTACATTAGGTTGTTAAACTTTCAAAAGGTATAGTTGATTTAGCTTTGTATATGCAATCTAAATTTTGAGATGAGCAAAAAAGACTTGCCTTTAGTTAGTACCAAGAGGCTTAAACTTAATTGAGCTTAAACAACTAACTTGAATCTATACTATATATATAACATAGTTATATTTTTTACACTTTCACTTTAAAAACATTTATCCAATTGGGTACATTTAATATTAGTTAAAACTTAAAATTCTTGAAATCAGATAGAATGATAAGAATTTATGCTATGGTAAAACTTTAAAGAAAGCCAATTAGCTATAACTCATGTTTGTTTAAGAGTCAGAGAATTTTGTCTTTTAAGAGCCTATCTTTGTAATTTGAAGAATACACAACTATCTCCAGACAATTGCTATATTGGGGTGCAGGTAATGAACCTATAAAAAACTCTCTATTTAGCTGCAACTAAATTTAGGAGCAAAAAATCTTTTTGTAAAAATCTGATTGATTACGTTTAAGCTTCTTATTGCTGTTGATTCAAACCACTGAATCAGTCTAAATAAACTTTGCTTAAAAATGGCTCAAAAACAAAGTGTCCTAAACCATTTTGGGGTAAGCATTGCATAAAGCAGTTAATAAATGATATATTTTAAAAAAAATTGGAGAATGCCTAAGATTGCACCCCAAGCCTTAAAGGGCTACACAAAAATAAAACATAAAAAAAGTTTCTAGCCCCACATATTGAGGATGAGTTTGCAGTGACACAAGTTAAAGGCTGTGCCACCACAGTGCTCAAGCCACTTGGACTAACAGCTTTGTTGTTGCCCTTATGGGTGGAGTATCTAAGCTTATCAGCAAGGCTTAAATTGAAGCCCAAATTTAACAAATAATTTTGGGGTTAGTGTCACTAAAAGCAAGTATAAAAAGTGAAATCATATTTCAAGTAAACCTTAAAAACACCCAAAATTGTACCTCAAGCTTAAATGGGTGACTCAATCCTTGCATGCAGAAATAATGTACCTAGCCTCATAAATTGAAGATTTGAAAGTTAAAGAATTTTGCCTGACTTTTTGTATTATGAAGCTTAAGTAGCCTGCTTATGGTATTTGCAGTTAACCCATGTGGTAGAATGAGATGCAATTAAATGCTTTTTGTAAAGGATGATAATGTGATGATGGTATTAGTCTTTCTAGTTAAAGAAGGACTGCTGGACAGCTTTTCATAATTAAGAGAGACACATATGTTTATCTGCTTTCTGTTTAAGGTAGATGTGAGTATTGAATTACAATTTGTCAATATAAACCTAAATTGTATGCTTAATAAGTTATACTGGCATTGCATCTTTAATCCAATAATTTTTTTATATCCAGTTGATATAATTTTATAGAATTTTTAATTTGGAGACAATGGATGCCAAATAATCCAATACTTTTATCAAATATAACTTCAAGCACTATTTGGCTTATTTTGGCTTTCTATCTTTTTACAGTAGCACCTGAGAACAAACCCATGTATGTCTATGCAAGTGACTCACTTTTACAATAGTGCAAGACTATAGTTTATAGTAACTAGCTTTAAATTATAAATTAAAATATGATACAAAATAGTTTTACTATGCATCAAAAAGTTTAAGTTTATTTTAATTAACAAAAATATGCATTCATGCCTTTTATATGCTTAATTATATAAGTTGATGCATTTTATACCAGCTTTAGAGGAATTAAAATATACTAACTTAATTAAATTAATTTCAAGCTTTTCATCATATAAATAAAGTCTTAACCTGGGTTTTCCAAATTCTTTTAATATGCTTCAAGGTCAATACTCAATTTTATACAATCATAAAAAGCTGGATTTTATACTTAGTTAAAAAATATATCAAGTCTTACAATTTTTTATTATCATCTATCAAATAATTCACCATTAGACTTATTGTGCATAGGGTCCAAATAAATATAAATACTAAGCACCAGTATCACCACAAATCATTTGAATTATGATTCACTGAATTTATTTAACCCAGCAAGTTTTTTTAAAATGCATACATTTTTAAGTGATTAAACAGATGCTCAACCGGGCAAAGATACCATTGCATATTTTTATCTGATCTCTGTTCAAAGATTGAGCATCAAGTACACTATAAATATCCAATAAAGGATGATAAAGGATATCTCTTTCTGCTAAGCATCACATTTTGAAAATCAATTCAGCCTTGAAATTTAGCTCCACTAAAGAGATTTACAAAAACTATTAGCAAATATGGTGGGAAACCCTGCAAAAGAACCTGCAGGCTCAGCTAAATGAGCTAGCACCACCCCACAAATGAAGCATCCCCCGGTTACCCACCTCAGGGTCAACCAGAAACACCGTAATCAAGCAGCAGCTGTGAAAGCAGGCACCACCCCCCAACCTGGAGCTACTTCAACTAGTGCCAGTTCACCTGATTGCACTTCTGCAACCTACATGCCCAACAGCTCTGCATGCGCTATCTCCCACCAACCCGCTGGGCCCCCTCCAACCAAGGAGGCCATCACCCATGCTGTTTTAATGGCGTCTGCTCAGTTGAATGCAACTCAGCCCATCCAGGCATTCACCTTCCCCATTGTGTCAGCTAATTCAGCCCCATCTATTATTGCTGATGCCATGATTCTGGCTCCCCCATGAGGGGCAATACCCAGCTACCTGGCCCCCAAACCCTTGGATGTAAGGTTGGATTAGCCGCACATTCTGGTTCACTAAGCACCAAATTGGGACAATCTTCTCTTCCCAATGGGGATTTAAATGGTTCAGATTTTGGAACTTCACACCAGTTCCAATCTCACCCATCCCATTTAAACCCTGTAATTGGCACTTCTCAAGTTGGCATTTTATTGCCATATGCTGAAAATGACCAATTCACCAATCAGCCAGTGAGTTTTGCCCAAAAAATCACAGCAAATACTTGGGCTGAATTTATCCAAATAGATTGGGATGGTGATGAAACATTGCCCTCCTCCCAATTGGCTGGAGTTAATTCCAATCTGGATGGGCCTCCCCAATTTAGTGAGGCCCAACAATCTGCCCCTCAATTTAATATGACGCCAGCAACTGCTGGTACATTCCAACAACAGGGGAACTCCGCAAACTTGTCCAAACCACCAGCTTGCATTCAACCCACAATTGCAGCCCAAAGCAAACACAAACATACCAAAGGAGCCACTGGGGCATGGCAAAAACCTCTGGCACCAATGCTACCCAAAGCTGATCCTTGTGAAGTGGCATTTATTGCTGATGTTAAGAAGAAATAGGCTGAAACTAGAGCACAAAAAGCTCTACCTTGCTCAACCCTCTCCCACGTGATTCACCTTTATTATGGGCATAACCCTGTTGAATTCTATATGGAGGATTACTTCTCATACTTTGCAGCAATTGCAGAGACATTTCCAATTAACACCACCATCCATGAATCAGTGGAGGGCCACTACATCGATGTGGGCTTCACTGAAGCTGCCCTTGCTGCCACCCTCCAGGTCATTATTCTGTGTGGATCTCTTCACATCTCCCGCACATGCTCTCACCTGGAGAAAATTTCATGGGTTACTTTTTCCAACCTACCAACAACTGTCGACCCTGAGTCTCTTAAACTGGCACTCCATCATGGTTTAATGGAGTTTGGGTCTGTTCTTTTGGTGGACTTTAGCATCCCCTCTTACTATGCTCCCACTCAAAGAGCTCACACTGCTAGGGCATCATTCATCCCCTCCCCCACTGTATCCCGCAACATTGAGGTTATTCCTCATGTGGCGGTAGTTGGGGCATGTCCTGAGATCTTTTTGTCAACCCTGATCAGGCGTGCCCCTGGTGTTCAGGGTGTAACGCCCTTGGATACCTGTATAGTGGCTGCACAGCTCAAAAACAAGCCCTCTTAGCCACCACCCAGGGCCTAAACCAGGCCAAAAATGATCCCACGTGGCCACAGCAGCAATTCCACAACCCACACAATGGGTTCCCATTCAAGACCTGTCCCCTGAGGCCTTACACCTAACAGTTGAAACAGCTAACCCCACTATTGGTATGGGATACCTTCGCGCTCATGCCCCCTTCCAGTGGCACCCCCTCCAATCTCCCAGAGTCAACTCCCTCTCTCACCAAGCGCAAGGCATCTCCCACAGGACACCCCTCATCAGCCACCCCCACTCAGGGCTCCACGGCACCCCCACCAACCCTCAGCTCCCAATGGAGCTATGCCCACCAGCATGGACTAGCAACCTGTGGCCTGTGGTAGAAGTGCCACCTCAAAGAGTCTTACCCCAATCCCACAGTCCATTTTGCGTGGCTCCTTTGCAGTGTTGGAGGAAGTGAATATGGGCTCAGACTCATCAAATGAGGACACCGCGGAGGTTGCCATTGAGCACCCTCAGGTCCTTCCCTTGCAACGGAGTGGGGGCAGCATCCTAGGCTGGCTTACTGGGTCCTCCACCCCCCACCCTCTCCTTCCCCTCAGAACCTTTGACACTCCTCACAGATTGCAGCTAATAGTCAAGCTAAAGGACTCAAAACTAGCCGCCTCATAGCAGCAGGTTTAAGCACTGGCAACTCCCCAGGACATGGAGGGGAACAGCTATGAGTCCCCATGGCAGCACCCTGGCCCTGCAATCCATCAACACAAATGGGTTGCGGGACTTTAAGTGGAGAGCCCACCTCCTTTGCAACTTCAGGTCAGCACAAATTGACATTGCTGCTGTCCAGGAGCCCCATATCCTCCCCCACAAACAATCTGCATGGAATGAACAGTTTGGAGGCAACTCCTTCCGGACAAACCATGCCACCCTTATTGTTTTTAGTCCCCAGGTTAAAACCCATTCTTTTTCACAATATCTAGGTGACCACCTCATACTGGCCAAACTCACTACTCCTGACTTCTCTTTCTTTGCTGCAAGCATCTACCTGCCTAATGCAGGTCAGGAGCAAAATTGGCTCTTGGAAGAGCTCATCCAACTCAATCTCCCACAGAATACAGTCCTCTTAGGAGATTTCAACACAACCATAAGTTGCGTCCATGACTCTTACCCCCCTGCAGCAAAGGAATGCTCTGGATCAAGTTGCCTCCAGGATTTCCTTCGCCTGAGTGGCTTTATAGATGTGCTTCCACCCTCCGCGTCTGGCCTAGGTTGCATGACTAGGATCCAGTATGATGGAGGAGCTTTCCAGTCAGCGTCACGCATAGATATGGCACTGATTGGCCCCCTGCTGATTGGCTGCATCTCCTCTCCCATCACTCTGACAACCATCTGAGTGATCACAGGTCACTCACCATTGTCCTCACCACCACACTTAGACCGTTGCGTAGGTTCTGGCCTAGGGTTGCCTCAGCTCTTCTCAACAACCCCTTCACTAAGGAGAAGCTGTCTATGACCATCCAGGAGACTCTCACCTCCCCCCACCCCACCTGCTTGACCACAAGGCTAGATGGGCGGTGACCAAGGAAGGCATCACCTGCGTTGCTTACAACTGTGCCAAAGCCCAGATGACCACAGCTTGCACCAGAGTCAAAAGGGTGGAAGCCAGAATCAGACATCTGGAGCAAAACTGCCAGCCTTTGCCCTCTCCCAGTTGGTTGGAAGACTGGGAAGTGGTGCAGGAAGCACTCCACTTGGAGCTCACACTGCAGGAAGAATGGGCAGCAAACTTTACAACATCTCATTACTATGCTCAGTGGGAATGCCCCACCCACTTCTTCTTTCAGAAACAGAAAGCCCAGTCAACAGCGCAGGATATTACTGCACTGAAGATTGGCACTACAACCACTTTGGATAAGGAGGAAAGCATGCAGGAACTACACCACTTCTACTCCAGCCTCTTCCATGCCACTCAGGTGGACCTGTCAGACATCCAAGGCTTCCTGTGGTGGGCTCCAAAGCTGCCCATTGACCCATGGGCTGATGAGGCTATACTGGCGCCTATTTCCATCCAGGAGGTGATGGAAACCCTTTTGAAATCCCCACAGCTTAAAGCCCCAGGCCCAGATGGAATACCCTTTGAGGTGTACCTTCTGGAACCTGCAGTGATAGCCAGAACCCTCCACGACCTCTTTGCTGCACTCTTGGTGAATGGCGATGTCCTCCCTGACTCCAGAGGCTCAATCATGACCCTCATTCACAAGAAGTCAGACCATGAGAACCTGGCAAACTGGCGCCCCATAGCGTTGATCAACACAGACCACAAGCTCTTCATGAAGCTTCTGGCCAACTGCATCACCAAATAGGTGTCACTTCGCCTCTCCTCATCCCAGCACAGTTTTATTCCAGGGAGGTCATTATGGGACAACTATAATGACCTTCACGTGACTTTGACTGCTAACTCTCATAAGGTGAATGGCTTTGTGGCTCTCCTGGATATGGAGAAAGCATATGATTGGGTGGCCTGAAAGTATATTGATGCTTCCCTGGCTTGCTTCCATCTCCCCCTGCAGCTAGGCGCTGGACATCAGTGCTCTATGACCAGCTCCACACCAGAGTCCTGGCAACAATGGGTTTTACAGTGGCAGTACCAGTTGGACAAGGTCTCCGGCAAGGAGACCCCCTGAGCCCTATCCTTTTTAACATCACCCTCAACCCCCTTTTGGCCTCCTTACAGGACAAGCTAACAGGGATTCTGGTCCCAGGTAAAGCCCCCACCCACACCATGGCATTTGCAGATGACACTGCCATTGCATTTGGCTGCCCTGGGGATGTTGCCCTCACTGCTGTGACCATTGAGAGGTACACCAAGGCGTCCAACGCCATGGTCAACACCTCCAAGACAACAGTTGTACAGGTCAGCTCCCCCACCTTCCCCCCACCATTTGGTATTGAACCTGTGCATGGTACCTTACGTCACCTGGGCGTTCTCACCAACCAACAAGGAGTTGCGCTAAAAGACAATGAGGACTTGCTCCTCACAGCAGTTAACTCCAGGATTGCCAGCTGGAACCAGTGGCACATCACCCCCAGGGTTGAGCTCTGATGGCCAATGTGTTCCTCCTCTCCAAAGTCTGGTTCCTAGCGCACGTCTGCCCATTCACAGATGCCTTTTATACGTGGCTCAATGTACTCCTTCACTATTGGATCTGGGGCTCAAACCATCCACCAATGGCCCTCTCAACCATTGCTCAACCCTGCAATGAAGGGGGCCTAGGGCTTCTGGACATGCAATCCCATGCCACCACAATCTTCCTGAAGTTCCTATGGCTGATTGTCTGCTGGGATGTGACCCCCATGCCCCAATGGGCGCCCACCCTCCACCAGTCAGTGTCAGCAGCTCTGGGTCTTCCTAGAGCATCTCTGACCTCATTAGGGAGTGGCTCACAAACCACCCAGGCCATCACCTGAAACCATCCTCATCCCCCTGCTGAAACCAGGCTCTCCTTGCCCTGAAATGAGTAGGCATGCGGATCCACCATGCCTTCCCATACAGAAGGGACAGCCCTGGCCTCAGCCCCCATTGCCATGCAATTGTGCACAATGGACAAGTTGTCACAACTCGCCTCAACCCCCAAGATTGTCCTCCCATCCGCCCAAGACTCCTTGAGCTCCTCACTCCCTCCATGAGATTCAACCTTAAGGAATTGTGGAAGGACGTCTATCACCCCATCCTGTCAGCAAAGGTGTTCAACACCTTATGGAGGGTGCTCCACTGTTCATACAGGACAGAGGACTGGACTGGCCTTACCTTCCAGCACTGAAGCTGCCCCCACTGTGCGGAGCCTATTGACTCCCACCTCCATCATTTTTCACCTGTCCAGGTGTCACTGCATTTTGGCCAAAGGCCTGCACACTCCTCCATGCTCAGCCCTGGTCTGGACACCCTGTGCAAGACCTCATGTTCAAGCAGATGTTGCCTGGTTGCCACCAACCCCTCTGTATCCTCGCCTATGCCACAGCCATCTGGACCATCCATAACTCCTTCCTTCATGCTGCCTTTGACCAGCAGGTGTGGACCCTTCCACACATGATCACCCACTTTCAGGTACACTTTAAGATGGCCCTGAAGGTCTGCACTATGTTGCCAACCCTCCCCCGCTCAGTTGTCACTGCAGCACGTCTCTGGCGCGCAAACCCCCTCCCTTCCCTTCCCTTACCTCAGGCTCTTAGGAGCCCAGGCATAATTTAATAAACATCGATGAATCCCCCCTCGGGTTGGGACAATCTAGTACTAAAAAAAAGGATAATAAAGGATACTTTTTCACAGATAGTATTTTATTTACTAATAAAGTCTAAGTCATTCAGAACCTCTAACCCTTTCAAGAGGTTATATCCTACTAAAAGGATTCTACCAATATATGCTTTACTGGAACATATCTGACCAATACTTGTGCCACCATTAACTGTGCTGGTGGCCTAACAAATAACTCCACTTAACAGTCTGTGCTATTTTTTGGCACTGCAAATAGAAAGTATTAAACCTTTTAGAGAAAATTAAAATTATAATAAGCTAATAAGACTAATTTTGCAACTCAATTTAAGCACTCACAAAACAATATAAACTGACACTAAAAATTTTGGCAGGCTTTTTAATATTATAGAAAACAATCACTTTAAAAATTTGAGTGATAAAGTTAATTTTATAAAGCACTATTATTTCATGGCTTATATCAACCTTAGGGTTGTTTAAATTCACTTTAGAATTTAGCTAGTGCAAACTTCGCATAGAAAATTTACCTTTATATCATATAGTATAGTTTTTGTTTAAACTATTAGAAGTCATAATTGCTTCTATACATAAATATATGCATACTTTAAAACAGTATTAGCATTTTAAAAGTATACAAATTATACCATTGTATTTAAAGTATTAATTGATAAAGTATAATCTTCTAATCCACATGAACAAATTAGCACCACCTCTAGTTTATTGGGTGGGTTTCTAAAAAAGCATAGCTTTCCAAACAATAACAATAAATTTAAAATTTAATACTAGTTAATATGAAAGCATTTCTTATAAATAAGTATAACAATAAATAGTTTTATTACCTACTAATTTAGTAGTGCCTTTAATTTAAGATCCATTAACTAAGGTCTACATTTAGTTATATAATAAAATAATATAGCTAAATCTGTAATTAGATTTTATATAATTATCAGTGATATACTTTATCTATTCAAGGTGTGCCAACCTGGGGGCAATAGTGCACCAAATAATGGGGAAATGTGAAAATTAAATCATGAAAGGGAGGATAAATCCCAGAAAACCCCCACATGCAGTATTTGCTAGCCTGGAACTCCATGGACTGCCTTGCTGTTTGCTTTCTTGGTTTGAAGCATTGGTGCACAACCCAACACAGTCATAAATTGTCCCCTACCCAACATTTAACTACCAGGATCAAACTTGGGAGGCATTGGTCATTGAGACCAAACTTTACCACTAACACACCCTCCCTCTATTAATGATATTTTAATTTTTGTGAGCTATTCTTTGTAGTAAAGAATACTTGTGTTCATTTTAGTCAAAAGGTGCAAAAAATAGTATAAATACTGATTCATACCATAAGTATTTAGCATATTAGTCTGTTCAAACCAGTAGATTTTATAGTCATCTTTGTTCTAAAAATATGCCTTTCTTTAGAAATAATCTACACTGCTAAGAGATGCTATATCTGCTCTAGTATCTCAAGAAATAGTGTAGCTCCAGCTTACATTATTTACATTATATTCTCCTAATTAAGAGGTTATATTCTACCTTCAATAGATCAGCTCAAGGTACCTTTATAACTATTCAAAATTTGTGATAATCTATCTTTTATATGAAGCTTAATGCCTAATATTCCCCTGAGAATAGAATTGTATATGGTGCTATATATTCTCTAGATATAAAATTTATGCTATAAGTTATAAATTTATTTCTTTTTTGAAAAATATTTACAGAAACATTTAAGAACTTCAAAAATCAAAATATATTTTAAAAGTTGTACAAAAAGCAAATGGGGTAATTTTTTGTGTAGGTAGCACTATATATTTACACTTAGATTTTAAAGCAACATTAGTAAGACTGCTTATTAATTTATCTAAAGGTATGCTAACTTAAACTTTTGCATAATTACAACTGACTAATAATAATCTAAGATTAATTAATAACTCTAACTTGAAGTCTATACACTTTTTGCTTAGCAGTTAACTTGAAAATAATTACAACTTAAAGTATTTACTAAGAATTATAGTCCAAACCTTTACCTTTTTGAAAATTAAAAAAGTTGTAAAACTGTAACTCATAGTTAATTATATAAAATGGAAGAGTTTTATAAAGCAATATCAGCAAGTGGCTTGGATTAACTTTATAATAATGATTATAATATTATTAAGTATTACATCTCAAAATTTGCACTAAGTAACCATTATTTTGTAAAAAATGGTAAGCAAAGAGAATATTGTTCATTTTACTTAATAAAAAACACTAAAAAAGTATCTACTAACTATAGACAAAAGCTAGAAACCCCATCAACATAATGACATAAAAAGCTATGAATAAAAGGTCATTTAGAGTTATTAGTGCTAACAACAATAAGATAGTAAATCTTAAGCATAAAATATATTTTAATAATACAGGGGTCAACTCAAATACTAATATGCAAGCTGGTAATTCTAGTATAGAAAGCAAGTTTTTAGCATTATCTAGTACCATGGTCCGCAATTTTGGTCCCATCTATAGCATAGCTCTGGGTATCATAGTGACATTTAAAATTAAGCAAAAACCGTAACTTAATGATACAACAACACATACATTCCTTTAGCCCCATCTACTATATACTCCATAATATAAATGTATACTTCAGAGAAGTTCAATACTTATCTGCAGCTGTAATTAAACCCTTAGCAGGTTATATAATTGTTTTATACTAATATCTTAACATAAAGTCATAGCAGAATTATATATAATCAGAAACTAGAGCCAGAACTAAATTATTCCTTTTTACATCTACAATCGCTTCAAATTACTGAAATTAATTAAAAGTATCTAGATTTTATACTAAATCCTTTAATTTATATTAATTAAATTAATTACTATACTTATCTAAATGACAGCATAGCATAGTTTTGGCAACCTGTATCTGTTATTGAAGATGGTATAAAAATAATCTTCTTTAAATATAAATTCTGTAGATATAATAAAGATAACTTAAGAAAACGAAGGTTTTGACTTAATGTTCTTGGCATAGAATACCTTACTTATGGTGGTTTGACTTAGTAAAGCTTTAAATTAGACATACCATTTAGTGGGTTCTCTCACTCTTAATCATTTTATTTAATACAAATCAAAATAACTCGAAAACTCAAAAAATGCAATTTGTAATTGAATTGCTCAAAAGGATGAGCAGAAGTACTAAAATAAAATCATTATTTAAACAGAAAATCAATAAAAATAACCTAAACAAATCAAAGCGGTAATAAAGGCTGATGTGATCTCCCCTATCTGTTTGAGTTGGTAATTTGTATTGATTTGCTGCTAGTTAGCTAGCTCAGTTATAATGAATCCGAAATGATGTTTGCTAATTTAAATTCCTTTATATACTAACACTTTGCTGACCGATTGGGGAGATCTCCCCGTTTTGTAAACTATCAGTACACGACCGATTAGGAGATCTCCCCGTTTGGCATTAGCTGCGTTCTTTTGGGTGAAGTTTAAAGAGTTCCCAAACATAAAGCATTTTAACTCTGTTTCTCAAAAGAACGCAGCTATTGCCAAACGGAGAGATCTCCCCAATCGGTCGTGTACTGATAGTTTACAAAACGGGGAATCTCCCCAATCGGTCAGCAAAGTGCTAAAATTAAAAAGCAATAAACCCAATATTAACAATACTTTTCTTAAAAAATCAACATGATTAAGATAGCTTTGTTTGCTAAAGTATTCTCCAAAAATCAAAAGCATAAAACATAGTTCTAACCAAATCTTATAGCTTGCTTTTTAAGTTTTTAAAGGTGAATAGTCTTGACCTGAGGGAGATAAATCAAAATCGCCAGCACAACAGTATATCAATAAATGTTACCAATTAGAGTGCAACCTGAGACTAAAAAATATCTTCATAAAAAATTGGTTGTATACAAAATATTACTGAATCGAATAATTAAAGTAGTTAGTAATAAACTCAAAAGAATTTTAAATTTGATGTCATAAAACTATCAGTTTGAAAACTAACATTTTAGCAATCAACTGGGATGCAAAGTGGGCAGAATGCCTTTAAGCCACAGTTTAGTGATAAGGTCTAAATTGAGATATAAACACATATCCTAAACGGGCAAAGCAATTGTTTTAAAACTGCACTTACTTCAAAGAAAGTAATATTTTGATAAAAGTTGTTAGACAAAACTACCCAACAAAGCATTTATTGCTTACAAGCAATGCCCCATCATGCAAAATTCTCACATCATTTAGTTTTATTGATGCTAAAGCAACAACTAAGCCATTTTGATTCTCTCAATAAACATCACAGAACTAAAAAGTAGTAAAAAAAGATAAGCAAGTTTTTAAAAACTTCCTCATATAGTATCCCATATTTAGCTCTCAGTACTGTGCTTGTTTCATCAAGGCAAAGTCGTTACATTTTTTGCAATATTATATTAAGAAAATTAAAAGACAAATTAGGAAATGAGCCAGTAAAGCCAAGAACATTTTCTTGAGATAAATTTGCCAAAAATGACACAACCCGCATGTTTATAGTAAAAGCAAATTATACAGAAATCAATTTCAAATAAATCGGAAAAGTTGTATAACATGTTAGCAAAATAAAATAGATAACCAAAGATTACGGATATTAAAGAAACAAGAACGGTAAAGCAACGTCAAACAGGTTTTAGACCGAAAACAATTGAAAGCAAATGAATGAAGTAACTAAACAAAGCAGACAAAAATTTATATAAATACTAATTAGTGTGTGCGTAGGAGCTATTATTTAGATTCTACTTATCTAACAAAAAAGTGAAAAATCATCTTTGTACAAAAATTGCATAAAAGAAAAAGCTAAGTGGAGCGTAATAAAACTGTAGTAGAGGATAGACGGAAACTAGAATTGAAACAATCTAAAGATGCGTAATATAAATCTAGCCAATATATCTAAACTATCTAAAATCCAATCCATAGTAGACTTGGTAAAAGCAAAGAAGGTAAGATGGATTTTCTTTAGCATCATATCAACCGTAGGGCAACCACCATCATGGCTAAAATGCTTAAACATGAATGTCAATCCTTGGCTAACTTTAAAAATTTTAAATCAAGTCAGGATTGAATTGTCTTCTGTCTTAAACTCTTTTATTTGAGTTCAGTTTTTAACCGACTTTAAAAAAGAGGTTCTCTATTCGACCGGTGTATATTTTTTTCTGTTTGTTCATGCATAACTGAAACTACAGGACCAATTTGGATGCCTAAATTTTTCAAAAAAGGAGGATGCTCTAACTTAGGTCCCATTTTACTTTAGTAAGTATTGGTCCAGTATCTGACCATTAATTTAGTAAGTACTAGCCGATTTACCCATGCTTCGCTATAGTGTCTAAAATTTCAGATTTTCAATTTATTAATTTAGATTTTAAATTATAGGTAAACAAAACCACCTTGCCAAATCAAATTTATCAATTGAATCAGCAAAAAACCACCAACCACTTTGGTAAACCTAACTGAAATTATCAAAACAACCAATAACTAATCACCCCTCAAAACTAAACTATGTCCTATCGATTTGACCAAAAGCCATTAACCACTCAGCCAAACAAAATAAACCTGTTGAATCAATCAAATAACACTAAACTGCTACCTGAAATATCTCTTTATACTTAGAATCATTGAATATGTGATGCCAGATTCTGTTATGAGTTTCTGTAACCACAAGTTAATGGTGGGGTAAAATTAAGGAAATGGGTTTAATTATACTGCCAATTTGTTGCTAAATAACCCTGTCCTATGAAGCTAAGTATTAATATAGTTAGTTTAGCTTATCTAAATTAACTAGGTTATTAAAGAAAAGGGTATTGTATGAGGCTGGAAACAGAGCAGTGAAAACCTTTCATGCTATAGCAGTCTTGGGATAGCATGTTACTTAGTAATAAATAAACAGTATAAATTATCCTGTAATTTTTTTAAAGAAATGTCAGCAAGAATGGTCCTATGGTCCCTTGCCTCAAATAAATGAATATGTGACATGACAATTTTCTCTCTTGTGATGATCAGTTTTTAAAATTTCAAAAATTAAATCAGCCAGAAATTTTAATAAAAATTTAAGTTTATTTCAAATGTCAAATTGCCAGCAGCCAACATCCAGGTTGCCTGCTTTGGTGCCAGCTGCTGTTCCCTCCTGGGGAAGCAGGCCAGTACCATTGAGCATTTTTACTTGGCACCCAAGCAGTTGTAGGTAGAGTCTAGCCCTCCAAATTTGGTAGGGCAATTTGTCCCACCAAAGGACCTTGCCACCTACCTTGCACACTCTCAGGTGGTGCCATAAAGCCCCCTGGTGCTCCCTCAGAGCAACATGCACTTTAGCCTTTGCATTGAGTATGGTGTATTATTCCCCTATTCCAACCAAAAAATTATCAAGGAAGTTTTAGCGGTGATGAAGCCTGAAGGCTTCATCAATTTTGCCCCTATAAGGGGTATTTTGACCTCAGATTTACTAGCAAGGCTGATGCTGTAATGGTGGTGATGATCCCACTTGTTTTTAAAAATATACCACTCCCTACTACCCATACCCATTTGCCTGCAGATACCACTCTCATGGTGCAATTTGCAGGTTTGCCCACCCATCTCCCCCCTGCTGTACTTCACCAAGATTTGGTGAAAGGGTTAGCCGTTTACAGTGCAGACCCTGTTTTGCAGTTTGTGGTCCCCAACAGTGCCAAACATCTCACTGGCCCTCATGCATTTGCTATGATTCAGCCCAACAATCATGGAATCACTCAGGTGATTCTGCCTCATTTTTTTATTAAATCAGCCCCTGACCATCATTTCTGGGCCTGCATCAAAGGTGGGCAGGCAGTTTGCCCTGCCTGTTTTGGGTTAGATCATTAAAAATGGAAGTGCCCTGCCCTTACAGAGGTCAGAGATTCAGCCCCTACCTCCTCAGCTGCTGGCAACTTTTTGGCTGCCTCACCTGAAATTTTTGCATGGGACATGATCCTTCCACCCCCTCCCTTGAAACCTGCAGGTGTAGCTGATTCAAAATCAGCCAATCAGTCAAAACCAACCCACAAATCCAAGCTATATGTCTCAGCTCAGTCAGCACTGAAAGCTGAATTTTTTAAAAATTATAAATATTACCTTGCCTCTTGTCCAATCATCATCTGTTGCTGGGCCAATCATGCTTGATCTAAACCCATTTGAAGTTCTCAACTGGGTGGACAATAATGTTTGCCCACATAGGCTGGATCCAGTATATAAATGGGATATTTTTTGAATCTGTCTTTAGAGTCAGCTCCTCATCATCGCTTTAGCCCAAAAAGGGCTGTCCACAATAAAAACCTCTGTTTGAGATGACAACCAAAGCAGCAGCTGCCCCAGAAAATACTTTATTGCAGCATAGTGTTCAAGCTATGCTGGGACCATTGAAAAATGGTTTTCTGGGACCTAAATTCCTAGATCAATTCCCCTTTTCTGCAAAACAAGATATTATCATGGTGGCCATAAGGCCATTAAATTAACTATGCAAGCTGCACAAATGTGTGGCTTTAATAGCGGTAAGTCTTCTGAAGCCAAGACTAATTTTTGTCATCTGCCCAGTTTTATTTTGCATGTTGAAAATCAGCTGACTGATTATAATAATGTGTTAAACACAGCTGAGATTATTGATGAGTCTAATATTACTATTTTCAACCTTCAACCACATTCAGGTGATACACCTACTCCATTTCTATCTGCACTTGCACATACCCTCAAACACCCAATTTGCCCCCCTTCCCCCTTGGCTATACTAGAGTAGGGAAACCTAGTCTAGCATGCTTGAGGTTAAACAGATTTTTTAGCATATTTTACTCTGTTTTTAACCTGCCTTTATTTTTTTGTTGGCAAAAAGGGTCCCATGGTCCCCTTGCCTTAAATAAATGAATATGTGACATATCTTCCAAACTACTAAATCAACTTCTACTTAACTTGCCAAAAGTATTTTATTAATTAGGTGAACCAAATTAAATAGGTTTTTAGAATATATAAACCTAACATCCAGACACCCATGCTTTGCTATGGTATCTAGTTTATCAAATGATAAGCTCACATTGTAGCCTATAGGCTGTGCCAGCACTACTCTCAAGCCACTCAGACTAACAGCTTTGCTGTTGCCCTCATGGCTGGTAAGCTGATTATCCTAACTACTTAATCTACTTAAACTCTAATACTGATTTTTGTTTAGTTTCAGGTGAGCAATTTGGTGAATCATTATGTAATATTCACCAATTCTCACCCACTCACTCAAATAGATTGCCCCTATCAGACTTGAAGGTTTCAGATATCAGTCAGTCAGTCAATAGGTATGTCAGTACATCAGTGAAATTTTTTTATTAAGTAGATATCAAAATGGGCTCAGAAGCAATATATTTCAATTGTGAAACTAGTTCATTGCTGGATAAACTTTATTCCTGCAATAGTGAAGCAATAGCTTTGATGCAACTTTTGACATATCCTATGGCTAAATATATATTTAAAAATTCAGTCAAGTATGAGATCTAGCGGAATAAGTTTAAATCACTATAGTTGGCTATCATTTTGCATAATTGACCAATAAAATCCACTATAGTCAATTAACTAAATTGCTGTAGATGGCAATCTGTAGATTTACCATATGTTGACTATAAATTACCTAAATTTACTAAAATGAATTATTGTAGATGGCAATCAGTAAATTTAGCAATGATTGACTGATAAAATCACCTAGATTTAATAAAATGAATTATTAGCATCTTTGTTTATGAGATACTATATATAAAATATATTTTTAAATTTTTATTCAAGGTGGGCCAACCTGGGGATGATACCACACCAATGAAGAGAAGTGAAGAAAATTGGAAGGAGGATAAAACCCAGAAAAACTCCATGCACGGTGTATGATAGGCCAGGAACTCCATGGATACCTTTGATATTTGCTACCTTGGTTTGGGGCATTGGTGCGCAAACCAACACAGTCATAATCATCTCCTACCCAAAGTTCATCTACCGGGATCAAACTTGGGGAGGCAGTGGTAGAGGGTCCATATTCTTTACTGGGGTATCCTCCCCTTATCATATATAATATATATACAATAAGTTTTATTTTTATAGAGAAATAGTGAGGGTTCAAATAGGATATATAATATAAAGATTTTTAATAAAGTTGGAAAAAGATTTACCTTTAGAATGCACCAAATTTTTTGAAAAAAAGAACCTTCTCTAAAAATATTTTTGGGAAAAAAGAACCTTTTTTAAAAAAGGCACTAAAAAGTATGAAATAATTGAGAAATTATGCCTTCTCAATAAAACATCTTTGAAGTTGGCAACATATTTTAACTGATTATAATAGGCGTTTATAATATATATATACTCAGCACTGTATATTCTAAGTTGCTTATAGTTTACACTTGGACCTAATCCAGACATAAGATATAAATTTTATTTGTGAGCAAAATTTTATAAGTCAGGCTAGAAGATGGCGTCAACTTTAAAAAAGGGTTTTATTGAGGAGGATAATTTATCAATTATTTCATATTTTTTAAAGCTTTTTTAAAGGTGGTTCTATTTTTCCCCAAAAAATTCCAAGAAGGTTCTTTTTTCCCCAAAATACTTTTCCCCCAGTTCTTTTTTCCCCAAAAAAATTAGTGCATTTTTAAAGTGACTCTTTTTCCTACTTTTATTAAATATTACTATCTCTATATATCCATTTTGACCCCTTACTATTTCTCTATAAAATTAAAACTCATTGTATATATATCATATATAATATTTTATTAAAGAAATATACTAATAACTCATTTTAATAAATTTAGTTGATTTTATAATCAAATCATATTAGATTTACTGATCACCATCTACAATACTTCATTTTATTAAATTTAGATGATTTTATTGGTCTTTGTATGCTGTTTTTACCAATTGCCATCTACAGTAATTCATTTTATTAGATTTGGTTGCCTTTATTGGACAATCTATGGTAAATTATTGATTGCTATCTAAAATAATTCAAATTTATCAAATTTAGATGAGTTTATTGGTAAAATTATGCAAAAATATTAGCCATCTATAATGATGTAAGCTCATCCCACTATGATCTCATAATGCCTGAATTTTGAACATACCCTCCAGCCATAGGACATATATCATAAGTGATTGCGCTAGGATTTGAACAACTACACTTTTAAAATTTAAGTTTAGAGCCAAAAGCTGAGCTGATTATGCTAGATTTTTTTTTCTTAAAAACTCTATACTTTATTAAAATAGACTTTAAGGGAAAGTAAGAGGGAGGTCAGAATACAGGCGATTTGGCCAAGGGAAAAAAGACTGGGGATTCAGGCCACTAAAGCTCTAGCACCTCCGACCATTGCTGATTGGCAATTGCTATCACTAGCCACAGTTCTAGCAGTGGTGGGCTTACAGGCCATACTATTCTAAGATGATTTGTAGCTTCATCATGTGCAATGAGCAATCCAGCGGGGAAAGCCAAATGCATGGCCTTATAACACCTGGGGATAATGCATAAGAATTTTGAGATCAGGCGGAGCTGATCAGAGATAATCCAAATGGTCTTCAATACCAAACCTCTGTGATGGGGGCGCTCATTGCTCATAGTCTTAGCAACGAGTGCACAGTGAATTACCCATACATAATAATGGTAAAGGAAGGCTCATAGTTGGATTGAGGCTGTTCTCAGGGTTTTTGTAAAGAACAGGTCCTGCGACAGATGTATACCTGGGGGTGAATGATCACCTGATAGGATGTATCACATCGTGGACCAGTATTTTTTGAACACAGCACATTCATAATAGCAATGTGCTATGTCTGCTTCCGGTTCAGCACATATGGGGCATTCTTTGTGCTGGTAATCTGGCCCGCTGTGCTTGCCCAATTTGAATGCCCAATTAAGGATCCGCCAGGTTACTGACCGCTGTTTTGCTATAACTAATTGGGTGTTCAGGCTTGAAATCAACTCCCTCATTGGGTAGTTGGTGTCATGGCCTTCAGTAGTCCAGTCATTAAGGATTCGTGGGCAGGTGGGCAGATTGCACCCTGTTTTTGGGAGCAGATCTCCATATTCTATCAGCATCAATTTGTGCCTAATTCTGATTGACTTGGTTGCATATTCATTGGCGATTCAGTTATGTTCCTCCCAGCTTGTTGAAGTAATCATTGCGGTATTATGTGCTTCAACATCTTTTCAAATTTGTTCAGCCTCTCAGTCCAATTTTTCGAATGACCACCCACCCTGGTGCACAGCCCAATTGCAGAGTCACCAGTAGTGTGGGGCACCTTTTCGTGAGGTAATATTTGGGTGGTTCACCATCCATTCACTTAACATTGGGGAGAGACTGGCTCTTGGAGGCCTTGGGCTCTTGCCCAGTTCACACCCCATGCTAGAGTTGGGCAGCGCATGTGTGTCTGTTAGCTTCAGAAATAACTTCCCCCATATGCGTTGGGTGTGAGATTTGAAGTCCAGTAGGCCCATGCCTCCTTCATTCTTTGGTTTTGACAGGGCTTCCAGTGGAATTGGTGCTGCCTTTGCCTTGAACCACAGGAAAGTTCGGAGCATTGACCTGATTTTTTTCTCTAGGTTCAGGCTCATCAGCAGCACGTGCACAACATACCATAGTTTTGAGAAAATGAAGATGTTTATCACTTGCAATTTCTCCTCGAGGCATAGTCTGGCGCCCTTCCAGCATGACATTCAGAATGATAAGCTTGTTAATACTTCATGTTCATTCTCCAGTACAGCTGGTCCCTTAGCATTGAAGAGTATCCTGAGGTATTGGACTTTCTGGGAGCTCATAATTGGTGTTGTGTCAGTTGGCGGGCTGAAGTTTGGGTTGCCAACCCTCATCACTGAGGTTTTTGCTAGGTTTATTTTTGCATTTGATGCAAGCTGGTAAAGGGCTAATAGATCCTCAGCGCCCTGGAGGTCAGTCAATGAGCTTATTACTACAACTGTATCATCCGCAAATGCTAGCATCTTCAGTGGCATTTGGTTAGGGTGGACCAAACCCCGAAGCTTCATGTCCGCTGCTGCCAGTAGAATGTTAGCTACAAAGTTGAAGAGTATTGGTGACATGGGGTCTCCTTGGTGGAGACCTTGCCCAACAGAGATTTCATTGGTTGCACCATCTGCAACCATAACCTTTGTTACCAGGCCTGAGTATAGTGTCGTTATCCATGTCTGAAACATGTTGGGGATACCGACTGCCTTCAGTGCCTCCTGTAGGAATGACCACGCTACTTGGTCATACACCCTTTCCATGTTAAAGAACATAAAGTATCCATGTTTGATGCCCCTCGTATCCTGGAGTATGCTCTGGACTGAACCTATACTGTCCCATATACTATGGCCTTTAATGAAACCATGTTGGGCCCTATGTAGCGTGCGTGGTGCTGTTGCCATCAGCCAATTAGATAGTATGCACATGAGCAGTTTATAATTGGCGTTCAATAGCGCAATTGGGTGCCAGTTTTGAAGTTGGCGTTTGAGGCCTTTTTTGTACAGGAGTACAATTCAGGTCTCATGTCCTCCCAGAACTTGTTTGCCATGGGTCAAACAGTGGTTAGAGAGGGTTTTGAGCTCCGGCGCTATGCGGTCTCAGAATATGCTGTATATTTCTGCACACATATTGTCAGGGCCTGGTGCTTTCATCCTTGGTGACTCCTTTAGCGCTCTCTTAACTTCATCAATAGAGATTTCAGTGGATAGCTTGGTGATGTCTACCGGCGTACAGCCTCCCAGTGCCAGCTTGGCCAGGTCAATAAGGGTTTTTGTTGCCAATTCACTCATTTCTCGCTGTCAGAAGAGATTGCTGTAAAAAAGCTCAACTTCACACTTGATCATTTCAGGGTCTGTTGATACTGCCCCATCTGCTGTCTCCACTTCCCATATCCTAGCCTTAGTTCAGACTTCCTTGAGGTGTTTAAGGCCCTCTTTGGTCATTGTCCCCATTAAGATCTGATATTCATAAGTTGCATTGGTTTGTCTCTCTGAGTTTTGTTTCATCATTATAGCCCAATATTTTTTGTGCGTTGCTTGGTACTCACACCACCAGTCCTCGTTGTCCCAGTGGGTGAGCCTCAGGCTTTCTAATTTAGACTTTTAGTTGCTTCATGGCAGCTATTCACTTGTAGGAGGTTGCTTTTTCAAACTTCATACTATTGTGTTTCATCTTCATTTTACTCTGGGTCCATCTTTCTAGTGGGTCTAGCTCTGGGCAGTTGTCCAGATGTGCTATTAGCTGATCCAGTCCCGCATCTATCATTCAGCACCAATCCCCATTCCTCAACGTGGCTGGTGCCAATTGCCACTTGTGTTTCCTTGGGGGTTTGTTAAGGTCAATCTCCACCCGGATGATCATGTGGTCACTTTCAGCATTTATGCTAACCTTGCTGTTGGATGTCATCAGCCTAAGGTCCAATGATATGAGGATGTAGTCTAACCGTGATCCTGACAGTGGGGATCTAGTGGCATTGTATGTCCACCATGTTAGATTGGCTGGATTATCATCTTTTTCATCAATTGTTAGGCACATCCCCAATTTAACTAGGTAATCTAGCATCTCGTCAGATTTACTGTTGGGGCATTCTCTCATTGGGTATGTATCCTGACTCGCATTTGTCCAGCAGTTCAGATCTCCTGCTATTATGGTCATCACTTCAGATGGCACTTCCACTAAGAAATCCCAAAAAATACGGTTTTTGTGGAGCTTCAGCAGGGCATAGACTGCTACCGCCCGTATGCTCCTACCAGTTTCTCTGTTTGTAGCCATCGCTATTAAGATCCTACCAGAATGAGTTCCTTCTACAAATTCTAGGTCTATTTTTCTTGTCCATTGCAACTATTGCCACGTGGTCCATCCATAGGGCTCAGTAGCCTATCTGGTGGGACCACGGATGGTTTTTTGCATTGTGGTTTGTGCTTGGCACCATTTCTTTTTGGTTACCAGCCTGTGTTTCTGAAATAAAATTAGGTCAATATTATCTTTAGTTTTTAAGTAGTGCATTTTTCTCCTCCTCATTTGTATGCTCACCATCCCCCGAGCATTTGTAGTTGCTATCCTCATTTCTGGCTGCCCAACCCACGGGTATGAGGTTTAGCATTGTAAGGGTTGTGAATCAAGTCATGTACAGAGGTCAGGTTGGTCGTTGGTGGTGGTATCGATGGTTGGTGGGGTGTGATATTTGATTTTGGGGTCAGTTGGTTGGGACTTGGATTATATTCCCAGGCATCTTGTGCACTGGGAATTTGGTCGCCATCCCCATCTCCCTGTTGATGGTTAATGGGGATGGTTTTATGATTGGGTCCAGGTGCCCCCTGTTTTCTTCAGGCAGACTTGTGGATTTGTCTTCATCCATCAGCCAGATTTGCCCCCCTTCATTCAATTTATTGGTGGAACTCAATTTTTTAGTTGGCACTTTCCCAGCCAATTTGTCAATCTTAATTTTTCTGCAAATTTTTCTCCGGTCACCTCAGACTCATATGCCAATGACTTCCTATTCATTTTTTATTCCCTTTCATATTGTTGAGCTTTTCTTTGACTTGTTGGATTCCTGTGGCTGCCTGTGCTTGGAAGACTGCTTTGGGTTCGCCTTATGCCATCTCTCCTCCTCCCAGAACATCCATTCCACTTGGGTTGGACATTTCTCTGCTGGTCCTGGGCTGGTTCCCTCATCCATTGCATAAGATTTGGGGTTTGGATTTATAAATGGTTCATCGTCTGCTTTGGGTCATTTTGCTGTTTCCTGTTCCCACGCCTCTCTGTGTGCCAGGTCTAATTCTTGTCATTGGCGTTTCATATCTGCTACCTCCATTAAGTTTCATGGGATTCATTCTCTGGCTTTTGGGTAGAGGAAGGTATTGGTGCCCACCTTGGTAATTCCCCCAACGGGGTCATATTTGTACTCCCAAGTAGTTTTACCTTTACAATGGTGGCATTGAACCATAGTGTGGCCAGTCTGATAGCAGAACAGGCACACTTGTTTGACATCCTCCTGTTCAACATATACTACCCTATCAAGGCTGGGCAGGCGGATGAATCTGGGTAGAGCAATCTTATTTGGTTTCATCCAGGGGGCCAGTTCATACTGCGCTTCCACTGTCTGAGGGCGGAGGCACTTCGCAATGTAATCTCCACCAGCTTGGCAGAATTCATGTACTTCCCCATAGTAAGACAACCTGGTCTGGATTGCTTCGTGTACCCATTCCCATTTGCAGTCGGTGGGGAGGTTCTGGAAGGTAACCCACCTTGCCGTTTGGTTGGCATATCTGGTTAGTTCCATTCTCAGATAAATCCCCTTGTACTTGATGCCAATTTTGAGGAGTTTCTTGCAGTCCAACTCGCCTGGGATTGCTATATCTATTTAACCCCATTTAGGGACCCAGTGATGGTTGAAGTCCCCTCCCACTAGGATTTCATCTAGTTCCTGGTAAATTGACAGAATTAGGTCAGACCATTCTTCCTCCTCCACTAGTTGTAGGTGGACTTGGATAGCATTTTTAAGGTATGATTTCGGTGCCTGGCAATCTGTAAAGCCCCTGTTGATCAATTGACAAATGTAATCGATGTGGCTCCCTGCTCCATTCCAGGTGTTGTCCTCAGTATGTGCCGCCGCTGCACTGTACAATTTTGATTTTGCACTTGGTTTGGGTACTTCGGCGGGGGCCTTTCCTTTCAGAATCCAACTCACTAATTCATCAAGGCTGAAACCCCAGCTGAGGAACGCTTCAAGTTGGTGACTGTTTATACTATGGCAGTTAATACTTTTAGCCATTTGCGCTCTGATTTCCAGGCTCTGCCACTCTAGGGCATCCACTGGCGAGAACCCCAGTTGGTACCATTTGAGAGAAGATTCTGGGCCGCACGTTGGGTGGAGGTATTGTTGGAGGACCTCCAGCATAATTGAGCTATGCTGACACCAGTCCCTTACAGTAACGCTGTTCCAGCCCCCATCTGTGAATACTCATGCCATGTCCACAGGAACCCCCGCTTCACACCATTGAAATGCTTCTGAGGGGGTGAAGCCTTCTGCGGCGTATGGGGCAGCTATCGTCAGTTCCAGGAAGGATTGCTTCCAGTCCTGGATAGTTTTGATGTGGATCCCCACTTTGAGCCATTCTCGGCCCAAGTCTGGAGTTGTAACCCCTTTCATTGCTGTTGCTGCCTGTGGCGAGATCTCATGCTCCATCCACAGTTGGGCTGATTGGGGGGTGAACCCCACCATATCCCAGTCTGCAGCCTCGGCAAGTGTTGTGGCGTCATGCCAGATTTTCCACTTTGCAATTGGGAATGGGCGGCCTCTGAGGGTTTCATAAATCAGTTTGATCACCCCCAGTTCTGCCCATTCACGCACTAGGTCCATATTGGCCCCCGCTCAACCCAAGATTTCATCTCCATCAGTGTGAATCCGTTGGCAGACCAGTTGATGGCCTCTTCCGGTAACCAATCCCAAAAGGGTCCCCATTCCACTGCCTTTTCCTTTGTCCAGCCCACTTTCATCAGGTCTGATGTGGTGGCAGGTGGAATATGGGTATAAGACCAGTGTAAGGCCTCGGTTGCCTTGAACCTGGCCACAATCCATGGTAGGGCTTCTTCTGGGGAGAAGGTAGTGTTGTACCATTCCAGAGCCATGTCCACCAGAATGGAGTGTCTGGCCCATTTGAGGGCCATAGATGCGTTTGGGAAATGTTTAGTGTATTTGGCTAAATTTGTTGGGCTTAGGCCCGAGCTCCTGACAGCTTGGGCGTAATGTGCCATAATGCCTGCCTTGTTGTATTCCATCATGTTTAATAGGTTGATGCCGGCCTCCATCCATGCTTTTGCATCCACCAGTTTTAAATCTTCGTGGATAGCAGCCTCTATCACCTTGTAGTCCACAAGGATTTTCATCCACTCCAGGGCATCTTCAGTTTGAACTCGAGACAACTTAAATTGTACTGCCATATTGATTGAGATTTGGGTGTCAAGCCAGCGTTTGGCTGCTCCAGCGGAAAATTTATGGGCACGCTATATTGCCGCAATGGCTGGCTTGATTCCTTTAGAGACCCACTGAGTCGCCGTAGAGTATGGAAACTGGAGAGCCTCCCATTGTTTGACCTTGTGGGTAGACACACCTCGACACTCTAACATGTCTGACTGGATCAGTGTAAATTTAACTGGGGCCCTGGCTGTCAACTTGACCGCTGTCAGGATTTCCGCCCCTTCCAGTAGTACTTTAAGTTTTTTTGCTGATCCCTCTTGGGTGTCTGATCCCTCAGATTTGGTCCCCAATATAGAGTCACCCCCACTTTGGTTGGTCCTCAGTGGATCAGCTTGGTTCAGTGATTGGATATTCAGGGTCAGCTGTCAATGCATTGTCGAGCTATGGCCCCCTGTCAGAATGCCTTCATCAGGGATTGTACTCAATTGTGTATTGGGCATTCCACCCAATGAGTTATTTGTGCTCCCAAATCAATTTTGGTCGGGGACCATTCACCCCCCCCAACTGGGTTGTTTTGGAATTGGCGTCTGACTTGTTTTTTTCCCAAATACCCTGAGCTGATTTAGCAAGTTTCTTTGTGTCAGAAAAAAGCTTTTCATTATTTGATTCCATTGGTCTGAATCACCGATTTTTTTATTTGAATCCAAGTCAGTTTTGGATCCTACCAATACCTCATCCAGGTTTTTTGCATTATCAGCAAGAATTTTCTCACCCTGCAAGGCCCCAGTCCCCCCTGCTGATTGAGGTTCATTGGGGACTATTCCTGACTCCGCTGTTCTCAGCGTCAGGCCTCTCTCCTGGAAGGTTGCACTTGTTGTCAAGGTGTCAGTGAGCATTGATCCTAGGGAGTTGACCCCATTGTTTGCACTATTTGTTTGGGCTCTGTGACCCATTGACATGTTCATTCATTTCGTTGTCATTCGTGCTGCCAGTGCATTACTTGGCGCATACATGGTGTCATGCCCAGCCCTGTTTTAATCATATCAGGATTTGGGCCGGTGGGAAGATCAGCGGATGGTTCATCCATCTCAGCGACCTTGGTATTATTTGTACTAAAACTCACAATCGGCGTGGGCAAGTCATCCATTTCTATGTGCTGTGCACAGACAGGCGGCTAGACTTCCCTACGCTTGGTTGGTTGGCCTTTGTTCACTGCTCTATAAAAATGCAGTGCAGTATGGCAGTTGGTTGCTCTCTCAATTCTTGTTCAATTCACTTTTTGCTATAAAAGTGATATCTGTGAGAGAGAGGATTGATTATGCTAGAGGAGGTATTTGTATAAATAAATAAAAAGTTGCTTTGAAGCTATTGCTTCACCAATGCAGAAATAAATTTTATCCAGCAATGTACTAGTCTCATGATTTAATACATCACTTCTGAGCCCATTTTGATATACTTACTAAGTTAATGGGTAGATACTTTACTGATACTTACAAAAGTAAAATGGGACCTAAGTTGGAGCATCCTCTATTTTTGAAGAAGATGATGATCCAAATTGGTCCAGTATTTTTAGAGTTATGCACAAACAACATAGAAAAAAGGAAAATAAATATACATACAGGTTAAAAAAGATAACCTTCCCCCTTTTCAAAGTTAATCAAAAACTACTGGGCATAAAGTTTTTTTGGGAAAAAAGAACCTTCTTCAAGATACTTTTTTTGCTTCAATAACTAAATCAAAGCCAAATTCAGTTTTCTAAAAAAATACAAAAAATGACCGCTTGATCAAGCCAAAACCTATCAATATTGTTGCAATCACTGCCTGTTGCCCTGGCTTGAGGTGGTGGTGCGCTGCCACCTGGCATCTTTTGGCCACTGCTGAAGCATGCCTGGGCTAGCTCTGCAGCCCTCCTAACACTACCAGGTATTATATCCCCATTGGGACTTGGCCAACACCTTGCAAGCTCCCAGGTGGTGCTCAGGAGCTCTTTGGTACTCCCATGGAGCAATTTGTATTTTGGCCTCTGGGTCAAATATGGGAATATCTTCCCATACACAAGTGCAGCCATCACTGAGATGGCCACAGCAGTTTTTAAGCCTGCCAGATTTATTGACTTCTGCCCCTTTAAGGAATACTTTGATCTCAGCTTCCATTTGGAAGCCAATGCAGTGGCAGCAGCCAAGCTGCAAATCATTTTTAAAATTTTTTTGTCCTAACTGTTCAAACCCAGCTCTCAGATGAGGCCATTTTGGTGGTCCAGTTTTCTGGGTTGCCTTCCCAACTCTCTTCCAAATTCCTCCACCATGAGCTCATAGATGGTTTAGCCAGTTATAGTACAGACCTTATTTTGCAATTTGTGGTTCTAAATGGAGAAGATTGTGACATCGATGAATCCCCCCTCAGGTTGGGACCATCTAGTACTAAAAAAAATTGAGCATATTGTCTGGCAGGGCCTTGCACCTTTGCAACAATCTGCCCATTTCATCACAATACTCATCTCTCAATTCTCCCCCTCGCACTGTGACCAGATCTGCCCATGATCACCCATTCTAAGTGCACATTGAAAACAGCTGAACTATTTGCCTCTTGTGCTTTGAGTTTACCCACTTGAAGCACAAGCGCCCTACTTTTCTGCTTCTGCCACTTCCACCACTCATTCCTCAGGTGTTGGTCATGCAGCCATTTTGCCCCAATTTTTTGAATGAGATTGATCCTTCCACCACCAACATCAGGGTAGTTTGCCACTGCTTCAAAAGTGGCAGCCAATCAAAAGTTAAATTTTAAAAATTTTAATCAAAATTTAACCAGATTACAGAATTCTGAGTTGATGGCTGAACCAGTTTCAGCTGAGCTGCCATGGTCAACAGCATGTAGCCAATCAGCTTCTCCCTCTGCCTCAATCTTGGTGGCTGCCCAGTACTGGCTGAATCCAATCTATTTGAGGCTCTCAGATGAATTGATGAGGATGAACAGCCATAACATGTCAAGCTAGATTTCTCTTTAGAGGAATTTTTTGTTGATCCACATAAATTGCATTTCTACCATTTTTGCTCTCAAAACAGTTTCCAAAATTATAAAAATATCAAAAAATGGCAGTTGAGGCTGCAGCTGCTCCTACCAACACCCTACTTTACCAGCAACTCCATAGGGTAATGGAGCCCCTTGTTGAGGGTATTCCTATCCCCAATTTCCCCATGATTTTGAGGAAGATGCAAAATATGAAATTGTGGAGCTCACTTTTGGTGTGAGCCATACTTGCATCAATTTGGCAAAAACTATTCTTTTTAACCCCAATTATCCCAAAACTTGCCAGTGCATTAAGTCTTTCACTTGCATACTGACTCTCATCACTTTTGCTGCGCATCAACTTACTCAATACATTGAGGTGATGAATACCGCTGGCATCATAAATGCAGAAAACTCACAACTATACCTCTGTAAGCCCCATGTTGCTGATGTTCCCACCCCAATACTGTCTGCCATGGTCCACCAGCTTAAGCGGGCACCAGACAAAAGCCTTAAAGCTTTCCCACCTTCTGATATAGCTTTCTAGTCTGTTAGCTGAGGTGCCATATTAAGATTTTTTATATATAATAATCCTTTTGTTTGGCCCATTTAAAAATAAAGATGCATGGCGTTTCACCTTTTGAGTTGGGCACCACTAGTGCTAAAAAGAATATTCTTCAATTTTTTCTGGGAAAAAGAACCTTTTTTAAAAAAGGCACTAAAAAGTATGAAATAATTGAGAAATTATGCCTCCTCAATAAAACATTTTTTAAAGTTGGCAACATATTTTAACTGATTATAATAGTCATTTATAATTTATATGCTCAGCACTATATATTTTAAGGTGCATATAGTTTACACTTGGACCAATCCAGTCATAAAATATTTTTTTTATTTGTGAGCAAAATCCTATAATTTAGTTTAAAATATGGCGCTAATTTCAAAAAGGGTTTTATTGAGGAGACATAATTTCTCAATTATTTCATACTTTTTAGTGCCTTTTTTGAGAAGGTCCTTTTTTCCAAAAAATATTTTTATTTATTCAAGGTGGGCTGACCTGGGGACAATACCACATCAATTAATGGGGAATTAGGAAAGCCAAAATCGATGGTAAAGGGTAATAAAGCCTAGAAACCTCCATGCACAGCATTCTGATAGGCCAGGAACTCCATAGACCGCCTTGCAATTTGCTATCATGGTTTGGGGCATTGGTGTGCAATGCCAACACAGTCAAATCATCCCCTACTTCAAGTTCGCCTACCAGGATTGAATTGGGAAGCAAAGGTACTGTTATGAAAATTTTTTACTTGAGGTAAGATGACCAGGAAATGGACATTACTGAAGGAACGTTATAAAAAAATTAATGTAGAAAGAAATCATAATTAAAAAATAAAGAGTAAAATAAAAACATTGGCTTCACTCAAATGAAATTATAAGGAGTATAAAAACAAATAGTAATCTTTTGAAAGCAGATTGTTTAAATAATAATACATAATTATATTACTTTGTCAAATGTAATTGTGTATTAGATTTTGTGACCCAAACAACTACATTTAGATATGCAACTGTGACTTTATCATTATCATATATCAAACTTCTTAATTAACTAAGCAATGTAAAGCTATCTATAGTCATAATTAATAGTTTTCAACCTCTAAGAGATTTTATCTGTAAATGCAAATTTAAGTATTAAATGACTGTGTAGTAAGTAAATAATTTTTAAACTTTTGGAAACTTCTAACTATTCTGAAAATTAAAAAGGAAAATATTAGAAAGATAATTATAAAATTTGCCATTACTTAAGTCTATATGTGAAAAAGGGAAATCAAAGTGTTTATTAAAGGATAGATTTCAATTAGTTTTAAAAATAGATCTTTGATTTCAGCTTTATTCAATAACTCAGCATGGTTAACAAATGTTAGCCCTAAAATGTAAAAAGAGCTGACTTAAGCAATAGACAACAGCTATGATATTTTGAAGTCTTTGCTGTTATTATGTTAACCATATCAAATATTTTAGCCAAATAATTCGATATTATATTATTTATTATATAAATGTCTTAAAATACTAGCTACTAAGCATATGTAGTTTGGTGTGAGGTGTAGGGGAGCCCAAGTTTTCTTTGGCAAACGCTGCAAAGTTCCCAAGGGTACACCTAAGGCACCAAGCAAACAGGATTAAATGACTTCTGAGACCTCTATCCAAAAAGGGTTCAGCCATTTAAGTGGGAACATTCTGACCACAATGTGCACCATGCTGCTCATATGCTTTTTCAGAATTAGAAAAAATGAAAAGGCAATATTTTCATTTAAAATACTAAGGGAAAGAAAACAAAATTATCCAGCACACTCAATTATAAGGTCTTTGACTTTATATTGAGAATGGACATTGGCAGGCAGCTGCACTGTCCTTGTATTGCCTCTTCCTGTGGTATCTTCTCTGGGAGTAGTGTATTCTTGAGTTTGCACATGGGAAAGTGTAAAATTTTTAAAACCATTACAAACTTTTGTATAAGATTTGTGATGAGGTAAACTATGATTGGCTGCTCCTTAATTAAACCAAGAAATTTTTTAAAAAAGTTTTCTAAATGAAATTCACTCCATTTGCAGCATCCCAGCATTCAATTGGGAGAGGAAAATTAAAAAAGGGATATTTTGCAACATTTTGAAAGGAAGAGCCAGAAAATTGGTGAAATGAAAATTAAAATGCATAGTAATATCATGTTACTGTTGTAAGGAGAGTGTCTATAACTCTCCTGTTCCCAGCGTGGTAGTGCTTGGTGAACAAGGCTTATGCCAGGGAACTAGCTGTTAGTACAAAAGTTATTAGAGCCCAGAAAAGGGTGCTGGAGCAATAACAACTTAAGCAGAGAAGTGCTATTTTTATAATAATTAACCCACTAAAAATGACGCGGTGCACAAAGAGGAAGGGGGTAAGTGACCCAGGTTGGAGGGAACCTGGGTGAACCAACGGTGCACTAGGGGATAGTTTGATTTTATTCAAAAGGGCAAGGTTGATGGAGCGTGAGACCTCCTCAAAGAGGTTACGCACAGGATCGCTCAAAGTATCATAAAATAACATGTAAAATGGGAAAATGTCTATTGGAACTCGACCAACAAGGAATGTTGGTTGCAGAAAACTTAATTAAACTTCATCAGGGGAATTCAGAGTCTGCTGAAGTGGTCCCAAGCACTGATTCACCAATAGGAAACACTACCATCCAAATTGTTAGAATACACCAAAACTGACTTCACTTGAGTAATTGATTGAAGTTGGATCCAACCTGAATGCATAATTTGGTAAATGGAATGGGTTTTGAAACCCTGTTCCTCAACTAACCAAATTGATCCATCTGTGTTAATTGAGTAACCTGTCAGTTTAATGCCTGGACTGACTTAAGGGGCTGGGTGTTAGGCACCTCATTAGTACCAACCTGGGCATACTTGGCTTGTACCCAGCGTTGGTCTACTGTGTGCCTGAGGTCAGGAAGGGCCTGAAGCTTTACCTTATGGGCCTCCTGTCACCCAGCCTTATCCCTAGGGTTGGTCCCCACTATAATGTCATTTAACCATGAAATTACCCTCTCCTCCCAACGAGGCTCAACCCCCTCTAGAGGCTTGCGCAAGGGAAAAAGTTCTTGTGAGCTGGGGCAACTTCATGGCAGCAACGGTCAGTTTGGGGTGAGATTCAGCAGCCTGGGGGAAACGCTTGTGGAAGGTTTCAATCAGATCTTGGGCATGCACACAGTCACACACTGGAACCCAACTGTTTTCTGCAGTCAAAACCCTTCCAAGATACTAGGTACTCAAGTCTTCTCTTAACACAGCGGGAGGCTACTTCCTCCACTTCCCACTCTGGCGCCCCATCCATGAGATAGGCCTCAGGAGTCTCTGGTGGGGGGGCCTTGAACAATGTCAGTTCACTCTCATGAAACACAGAGAAGAACCAAAATGAAGGGGGAAGATCTAGCTGGTATGATGCATGTCCCACCTTTCTAACAATGCGGTAAGGGCCAATCCTCTTTGGTCCCAGCTTCTTGAATGGCTGCTTGATAGGGATGTTACAAGCATCAAGTATCACGAGATCCCCTTCCTTATACGCTGGACCCACTTGGCGTTTACCTTCAGCGTTCTCCTTATACACTTGCATTGCCGCCTCCAAACTTGTGGAAAACCCCTGGTGGACCTTTTCAATTATCTTGGCAAAGTCCACCACCGCTTCAACCTTAGACCCACAGATGGGCTCCATGTTAAAGGCGGGGTTAAAGCCATGGTTGGCGAAAAAAGGGGAACAACTGATTGAAGAATGCAAAGTGTTGTTATAACTAAATTGGTCCATAGGAAGGTGAGAAACCCAATATGAATAATCCGCGGCAGCGTAACACTGCAGAAACTGTTCCAAGCACTGGTTCACTCGTTCATTCTGCCCATCTGATTGGGGGTGATAGGCAGTTAAATGGCAGGGGCGAATCTGAAGAGTCGTACACAATTCTTCCCAAAAGATGGAGGTAAATAGGGTCCCCGGTCACTGATTATTTCTTGGGGAACCCCATAGAGCGCAAACACATGAGTGAAGAAGAGCCTAGCCATCTCAGCTGCAGTTATTGTCATTTTGAAAGGAATAAAGTGGGCGAACTTCGGAAAATGGTCCACCACCACCATGATGGCATCATAACCATCAGAGGCAGCTAACTCCCCAATGAAATCCACTGATAGGGAAGTCCAGGGCCCTTCAGCCTTTTGGACTGGTACCAACGACCCCACTAAAGGCTGACAATTGGGTTTCATCTGATTACAGATCAGGCACTCTTTACAATACCACCCCACCTGAGCAGACAAGCCTTTCCAATTCTATGTGCGTCATATTAACTCTAACGTCTTTGCTTTACCAGGATGACCAACAGTGAGTCCATTATGATGGTCCCAGATAATTTCCAGGAGCAGTGGTCCAGCAGGAACCCACAGGCGCCCCTGAAACCACACCATCTCATCCTTCACGTGATAGACCCTGGATAGATCCTCTTAATTCAAAGCGCTCTTAGCAAGCATCATAGTATATTCAGCTGATAGCAGCTGAGAGAGGACTACTTTTCTGAACATAAAATATTCCTCCACATTTTCCAGAGGTGCAAGCGTTGGCCTGCTGTCCGGGGGAGAGAGAAGCTGGGACACAGCTTTATTTGGCGGAATCATCAACTGTGTGTTATGAACTTCTACCTCCTTGAAATTGGGCGCTAAAGTAGAGTTGCAGCTCAAAGCATCCGCCAAACTATCAGGGTAAAGCCTGACATTAGAGGAATTCCTGAGATCTCAGATACAATTCATCAGATCAAGAGGATTTGTGCTGAATTAGATCGATTATTTGCATATCAAATCATGATTGTAATGAGTTTCATTCAATTAATCGCTTAATTTACCCTAAAAGCAATGATATTGAGTCGATTAATCGCACCAAAACGAATTTACAATGAGACTGAGATGATTCCCACTGCTTTCAAAATCACATGCAAGGCACAATCCCATAAGCTCATAAGAGTTATAGTGCTCCATTTAAAAATCAATTAAGCTTAGAAAAGTCATGGAAGTTAGATGGGATATAAAACTAGACTATTAAGATGGTTAGTCTTTGCGGTCAATAAAAATTATCATATGCTAAACCCTTTAATCACATATTTTCATTATAACAGTTCCATATACCGTATAGTAAACAAGCTATACAGTCTAACCAATTATTCCATAAACCCTATAACCGTGTGTGCAGAAACACCTATACCTGAACAAATTCCTCTTCCATTACTTCCACGTCCAGACATAGCTGGTGTACTGGCTTTAACAGGAATGAGAGTGGTTGAAGCAATCCTTCCTTCTTTAGGGGTAAACCGCCCAATTGCCCTTGCCATTCTCTATATGGTACGCACTGCCCCTTTGTTATACTGGACCTTTAGCTCAGGGATAGCAAGTTCACGGCTTGCTATCACAAACTGGGATAAAGTAGTACTAGTCCCTGACAAAAACAATTATCCTTGCCCTTGATGAACTCATAAGAGAATGAAAATTGGGCAAGGGTCTCATGCCAATGGGTCTGCCATGGGGTTAGGACATAAGGAGTGCGGTAGTACAGCAAGGCATGGTGGTCTGTAATACCCAGAAAGGTTGGGATGAGCCATGCAAGTGATGGCGCCAATAAGTCAGCGCCTCCACCACTTCTATTAACTCCTTGTCATAAACGGCGTAATTCAACTCTGGCAAAGACATTTTCCTAGAAATATATCCCAACAGATGCTCTATCCAATCTTCGCCTACTTGTAACAAGGCGGCTGCTACAGTAAAGTTGGAGGCATCAGTAGACACAATGAACTCCTTTGAAGGGTCATCATGGTGAAGAACAGACATGGACAATAGGGTGCACTTCACTGCTTGGAAAGCATTCTCCAAAACGGGGGACCACTGAAGCACCTTGGCACCGCTAGCCTTGTATAAGGGAGCTGCCACCTCAGAAAGATTGGGTGTGAACTTCTTGAGGAACGTACATGTCCCCAAGAAGCTCCTCAATCCCTTGACCAAGGTGGGGGTGGGCCACTCACAAATATCCTTCTCCTTTTCTGGAGTTATCATGTGTCCTTGGTCAAACACGACGCTTCCCAGAAAGTGACCTGGGGCTTGAAGAATTCACACTTGCTAATCTTCAGCGTAAGGCTGGCTGCATTTAACCTCTCCACCACTTGCCAAAAATGTACTGCATGGGACTCTGGATTGGGGGAAAACACCAGGATATTATCCATGTAGGCAACCGCACATACCCCTAACAAGTCCTCCAACAAAGCATCAATGCGGCGTTGAAAAATAGCAGGGGAATTCTTAGTCCCAAAGGGCATGACCCAAAACTGGAAAATCACTTTTATGGTACAGAATGTGGTTAACCACTCTTGTCCCTTTTTAGTCCAAATCTGATTGAATGCATTGAGGCAATCCAACTTGGAGAAGACCTTCGCCTTCTCCACATAGTGCGTAATCTGTGAATCCAATGGGATGGGATGGAGGTCTGGCACAGTAACGTTGGTGAGGCTCTCATAGTATACACATGGGCGTAGAGTACCATCAGCCTTATCAACAAAGAGAAGAGGGGAGCAAACAGGGGAGGTCCACTAAAAATCGCGCCTTTGGATAACTGCTCCTTCACCCAAACATCTAACGCCTCTTCCTCCAGGATGGTCAAGGGGTAAATTGGAGAAGAAATATGCACCAGATCCACTGTGAGCTTGAAATCACAGTCATACTTGGAATGATCAGGTAGTTTGTCAGCTGAAGCTTCATCAAAGAAAGATTCCAAACCCTCCAAACAAGAAGGTAGGGGAACCACCACAGTGGGCTTCAGCATAGAGGCAAGGCTAAGGGTGTGAAGGTGGGGCCAGTGGGGAAAGTCATCCTGAGCGTCAGCCTCAGACAAAGGAATAGCTAGTGTGCAGCCATTTTTTACTGTTAAAGATAGGGTATTCTCTTTCAAGTTGGTTCTAACTTCAAACTTCCGCCACCACTCCACACCCAAATTGATGGGGTACAAGATGTTTTGATAGCTTGGAAGTGATCAGACAAGTGGTATTTGCCAACCTGATAGTCCACTGTCCCAACGACCTTCAGAGTGGGAATAACTTGGGACGCCCCTCCGCTAACCATACCACCAGGCAAGTAGCTCATCCCAAGGTAATCAGCTAGGCTCTGGTCCATAAAGTTTTCTGTGGCTCCAATATTCACCAGGATAGTAGTGCTGAATTTACCTAAAGGGGAGGACAGGATAGAAGTCAGTAAAAATACCTGAAATGGTCTTTATTTAAAACAGAAAACGCCGGTACATCACCACCAAACTCTTCGTCTAGCATCAAAATGTCACCCTAGTATGATTTTGAATCAAAGAATGGATAGGGATACTTGGCCACTATTACTACTGAGGCCACATATCCCACCATATCTTCAGCAGGGGCATAAGCATTTTCATATTGTGAATGCAGTTCCTTTTCAACTTTCTGAGTGCTGCAAATCATGGAAGAGGTCAAATGGGGATTTTCTGGGATAATTTGGTACACAGGAATAGGTTCCTTATCTGAGACATGAGAGAGCAAATATGGTTCAGAGGTATACATAGTGTTTCTGTTATAAAACGCGTTTTCAGATGCAAGCGACCCTATTCCCATAACAACAATGGACTGCCCAATGTTATCCAAGGCCAACACCCACAGGGCCATCTGCGCTGATTCCACCAATATTGTATGAATGAGCTGTCAAAGTAAAACCCATTTATTAAAATTGAAATTGGTAATTTCAGTGGAAAGTCAGGGAATCATGACTTTTGGACCTCAAAGCGTCCATCTCCATCAGGTATAAGCACAAAGGGTGGGTACTATCCAGTTGAAGGCAATCATGATAACGCCAAGGTGCTCCAACTTTTGGGAAAAAGAGGAAACAGCGGTGTGGCTAACAACAGCTGAGGCCCACAGCTGGGGCCATTATTTACACTTTGGAAAAGTCCCACACAGAAAAAGTTTTTGCACATGAATTTCAGGGGTTAGTCAACTAATGTAAGAAAAATGTCTATAACTCTCCTATTCCCAGCGTGGTAGTGCTCGTTGCTTAAGGCTAATGCCAGGGAACTAGCCATTATCACAAAAGTTATTAGATCCTAGAAGAGGGTGCTGGAGCAATAACAACTTAAGCAGAGAAGTGCTATTTTTATAATAATTAACCCACTAAAAATGACGCGGTGCACAAAGAGGAAGGGGGTAAGTGACCCAGGTTGGAGGGAACCTGGGCGAACCAATGATGCACTAGGGGCTAGTTTGCTCTATTTAAAAGGGCAAGTTTAATGGAGCGTGAGACCTCCTCAAAGAGGTTTGCGCACAGGATCATTCAAAATATAAAATAAAATGTAAAACGGGAAAATGTCTATTGGAACTCGACCAACAAGGAGCGTTGGTTGCAGAAAATTTAATTAAACTTCATCAGAGGAATTTGGAGTCTGCTGAAGTGGTCCCAAGGACTGATTCACCAATAGGCAAACAATACTATCTAAATTGGTATAAAACATTAAAACTGACTTCACTTGAGTAATTGATTAAAGTTGGATCTAACCTGAACGCATAATTTGGTAAATGGAATGGGTTTTGAAACCCCGTTCCTCAACTAACCAAATTGATGCATCTGCATTAATTGAGTAAACCATCCGTCTTAATGCCTGGGCCAACGTAAGGGGCTGGGCGTTAGGTACCTCACTAGTACCAACATAGGCTTACTTGGCTTGTATCCAGAGTTGGTCTACTGTGCGCCTGAGATCAGGGTGGGCCTGAAGCTTTACCTTCTGGGCCTCCTGTCACCCAGCCTTATCTCTAGGGTTGGTCCCCACTATGATGTCATTTAACCATGACAACTGTACTACAAAAATTAAAAAATAAATGGGAATCCTATTTTAGGATTTTTATTTCTGAATTGGTAGAAAATAGAATAAATGGGTGGCAGTATGAAGAAATTTACCAGTGGTAAAATCTGCTTTAGAGAAAGTGTAGCTGAGGGATTTCTCTACAAAAAAGCCTAATCCTCCCAATGTACAAGCAGTTAAGCGGGATAAAGGATATAACTTTTGGTAAAAAATAGGGTAGCAGGCACTACCTGGCTCATTGCCTTTGAAGGTAAGCCTAACACTTGGTGTCAAGGGGTACAAAAAAGATAACAATAGTAATTTCTTGCCTAAGGAAGAAAGCAAACTTTTATACTAATAAGCTTTGGCAAGAACACAAAAACTCCTAGGAATGACAATATATTATAATTGAGCCAATGACTCAATGATGTTGGCCAACCAAACAATTTAGACATCGTTGGATTGAATTGTAAAATTTTTCATTAATGATTAGTATTCAGATTATAAAAAAATATCAGATGACCATTCTAAGGACAATAGGTGGAATGAAATTTTTTCTCATGACAAAAATAAGAATCTAAAAATATAGTAACACTACCAGTGATCTTGAAAAGTTTCACTGCACATTTTGAGGATGATTTTTAATTGTAACAAGAATACCCAGATGGATCAAAATAATCATGTAACAGAGTAACAAGAGAATATATAAAGGCATCTTGAGAGTGTTAAATTTTGGCTTGGAAAAAGGCTCACTGGTGCTTTACGCCTTTAATCCAACAACCTAATTCAGGGGTTTTTTCATACCACTGATATGAGAATAATAGAAAACTAATGTAAAAATTTATAGGTTTTCTTTGATTATTCTCAGTCAATAACCCCTATAAATATTACTTGCACAGGTTTGGGTTTTGTGCAATTCTCTGCGTTGTATGATAGTAGTTGATATCATCTTTGATAATAGTATGGTGACTATTATCTGTAGTTGAATTGAAGTATTAGATTTTGGTCCAACGCTCGGCCAGCATTTCCTCTCTAATACTTATGATGTCCTTAATAGGTTCATTACTCCCTGGTACCGCCTAACTCAATCTATGCTTAGATCCCTGTTTATGGTTTCTCTTGTTTGACACACAGTTGGCAGAAATCATCAATTCAATTCAGTCTTTCTCTGGACACCGCTCAGATCCTTACTCTTTATCTTAAAGAGTCTCCCAATTGTCACACACAGAAATAATATCCTTGAGAAAGAATAAAACTCAAAATGGATTTTGATACAAGTATACTAAGATAATACTCTAGTAAAAGTGATCTGGTACTTAAATATATTTTTTCAAAAACTCTCATAATTGATTATGTTTATTAGTAATCTTTCTTTTGCTTTGATACCTAAATCAAAGCCAAATTTTTATTTAAAAAAATACATTAATGACCGCTTGATCAAGCCAAAGCTTACCAATGTCAATGAAATCAACACATGCTGCCCCAGCCTGGGGTGGTGGTGCGCCGCCATCTGGCATCTTTCAGCCATCACTGAAGCGCGCCCAGGCTGGCTCTGCTAGCCCTCCCAATGCTACCAGGCGTTATGTCACCCCTCGGGACTTGGCCCACCACCTTGCAAGCTCTCAGGCGGTGCTCTGTAGCCCTTTGGTGCTCCCATGGAGCAATTTGCGTTTTGGCCTCCAGGTCAAATATGGGAATCTCACCCCATATGCAAGCGCAGCCATCATCAAGATGGCCACGGCAGTTTTCAAACCCACCAGATATATTAACTTCTTCCCCTTTAAGGGGTACTTTGACCTTGGCTTCCGCTCATAAGCTGATTCAGTGGTAGCAGATAAGCTGCAATTAATTTATAAGAAAAATTCCTTTGCCCACTGTTCGCACCCAGCTCTCAAATGAGGCCACTTTGATGTTCCAGTTCGCCAGGTTGCCCTCCTTCCTTTCCCCCAAACGCCTCTGCCACGAGCTCACAGAGGGTTTGGCCATTTACAGTGCAGACCCCGTGTTGCAGTTTGTGGTCCCCATGGGGCAGATCATCTGGCAGGCTCTCACACCTTTTTGACAATCTGCCATTTCATCATGACACCCACCTCACAATTCCCCCTGCACCGTGATCAGGTCTGCCCCTGATCATCCTTTTTGGGCGTGCATAAAAAATGGCCGTGCCATCTGCCCCTTGTGTTTTGAGCTTGATCGCTTGAAATGCAAGTGCCCAATGGCTTCTGCTTCCGCCACTTCTGCCACTCCCCCCTCTGGCACTGCCCTGGTGGCTGCCTCACCCTAACTTTTTGAATGGGGTGTGATCCTCCCACCCCCAACCTTGGCAAATTCTGGCATGGCTTCCAAAGCTGCAGTCAATAAAAATTTTAAAAAGTTGGTTGAATTATGGTGCCCTGAGCTGATAGCTGAAACAGTTTCAGCTGAGCTGCCATGGTTGACAGCTCACGGCCAATCAGGTGCTTCCAACCTGCCAACTATGGTGGCTGGGCCAGCACTAGCCGATTTAAATCCATTAAAAGCGCTCAAATGGATTGATGATTTGAATCAGGCAAATAATGTTAAGCCTGATTTTGCTTTGGAGGAATTCTTCATTGATCCTCCTGATTTGTGCCCCCACTCTTTTCGCCCTAAAAACGGTTTTCCAGTTTATAAAAATATAGATAAAATGGCAGTTGAAGCCGCTGCTGCTCCTGCCAACACCCTACTATTCCAGCAACTCCATGGGGCGATGGAACCCCTGGTTGAGGGTATTTCTATTCCAATTTCCCCAATGATTTTGAGGAAGATGCAAAATATGAGATTGAGGAGCTCACTTTTGGTGCAAGCCGTTCTGGCATTGATGCTGCAAAAACTTCTCTTTTTGACCCCAACTATCCTCAAACCCAAAAGCGCATCAAGTCTTTCACTTGTGTGCTGACTCTCATCACTTTTGCTGAGCATCAACTTGCTCAATATGTTGAGGCGATGGATACTGCTTGCCTCATAAACAAAGAAAACCAGAAGCTATACCTCCTCATGCCCCATGTAGCTGATGCCCCTACCCCTATGTTGTCCGCCATGGTCCGCCAGCTAAAATGGGCACCAGATAAAAGTTTCCCCAAAGCTTCCTCGCCTTCTGATATGGCTTCCTAGGCTGATAACCTAGGGGCTATATTAGGAATTTTTTATTTATGGTAATCCTCTTGTTTGGCTTATTTGCAAATAAAGATGCGTGGCGGCTCCCCCTTTTGGGTTAGGCATCACTAGTGCTAAAAATATTATGTTTATTCGTGAATTCTTTAGGGAATATATAGTGGGAAATTTGGCGCCCAACCCTCAGTTGGCACCTCATCAATGAAACAGCAGCCGTTGCTATTAAATCACCCATTCTCATCTCAGCAGTGATGATCTTCCCCATCCTGGCTAGGACTTAGTCATTGGACATCCTTGAGACCTAAAATGGAAAGAGTCAGAAAACGTGTCCCTAACATTTCTCTCGATCCAAGTGAACTAACCATATTTGGCAATTGACCTGCTTAGGTAATGGGACTTGTTACTCATTAAGGCAGGTCACAAACTAACTGATCAATTTGCTAGTTGCAGGCGGCATCACTTGCCTCGCAACTTACTCCTTAAATTCCCAATCAGTCAGTGATGAAACCTGACCAATCCCAATTGGTACACCTGATAGTTAATCAACTATCAGATGCCCCTATTTTGTTAGCGACTCTGCCTGACGAAATCTTAAGCATTCATCTGGATCAGAACTTTGAATCTGACCAGGCGAATAAACTAAAATCCCCCAAACATAGTTACCCCGAAATCAGGGTCAACCAATATCCACTTTACTTTGCAGAAGGGAACTATCCCCTAGCAATCCCTGGTAATATAGTCAGCTTGGAATATGGGCAAAAATCCCAACAACTAATAAATACTAAAAAGTTTAAATTTATAGTTTTTATTAGGCGCTGCGCGGGGGTAAAAGAGAGAAGATATATAATAAATTGATAAAGTATTTAAAGCATAGAGGCTCAACGTTGTGACAGCTTGGGGAATTATAAGCTAGGCAAAATGTGATTTTAGTCTATCAAAGCTCAGAAAACTTGCTTCACTTAGGCAGAACGATATGAGGAATTATGTTTAGTTAAGATGTACCTATGGGGTAACAATTTTATAAATTTTAGCCAATCCCCATTTGATAAAATTATTTTACCTTAGGGGACCCCTGCCACGCCTATAAAAGGGGGTGTTCTTCATGTAGGTGCTTGAGTGGACCTGGTCATGGCTGGAGGTGTAACATCAGATGGACGCCCTATGGTCCACTTCATGGTCAGAGTAATCTGATTTCTGGACATTAAATTTGTTGCCTGAAGAGTATTCAAAATAATGATACCCTATTTTGCGTGGTTCCATCAAGAATCAGCCAGGGTCTTTTGACCAATAAAATCGTCATTTATAGTTAAATCAATCTTATTATTGAGGACTTATAAATGTCTGATACCTCCTTTTGGCTAATTTTTCCCTGAAATATTTTTATCCTGAAGCCTGGAGGTCAAATTTCTAACATTGATTCCCACAATAATGTTAGGGTGAGAATAAGGACATATGAAGTGCCCATGTACCTGATTGATGGTGACTCCAGAAGTGAGGGATTTCATTGAGTACTCATCCCCTCGCTTGTATGTAACTGAATATGACCTTCCCAGATTAAACCAAGCTTCTCAATTCTAGGAGTGCTGCAGCTGTGATAATATAATACCAAGTCAGCTACTTGAATGAAGGGAGAGAGACTCGACGCTCATCAACTGCTTCAGCTTCTTTTGTGACCATCTTAGCCAAGTTAGTCATAGCTTCCGTTTGTAGTTGAATGATGTGTTAGGAAAACTTTTTCATGGCTTTCTCTGGGTTAGTTCTATCATTGAAAATAGCTTTTGCTAGTAGAGCTGGTACCCTAGGTTCTCAGCCATACAACTCATGGAAAGGGGAAATCTTTAGGATGTGATGATAACTAATTTTTTAGGCCATGAGGGAACTGGGTAAAAAAGATCTCAGTGGAGAGGGTCTAAATTAGCCATTTTTCATAGTTTTGAGACTAGGGTTCCGATAACTCTTTCTACAGCACCATTTGTGGATTGGTTATAAGGGGCTGAGAAGAGTTGTTGCGCTCATGGTGGTGGCAAGGAACTTCACCACTCAGGAGATAATTTTTTTTATCACATAGGAGGACCTTAGGACATCCATGCTGGGTAAAGATGTATTGGTGTAAGAAGTTGGCCGTGGCTTTAGCATTCTGAGAGGGGAGAGCTACAGCTTCAATCCATTTGCTGAAATGATTGATACCAACTAAGATATAATGATTGCCACCTGTGGTCTGAGGAAGAGGACCTACCACATCCAAACTTATGGTGTGGAAAGGTCTTTGAGGCATTGTAGGTTGAAATTGATATTGGTCCTTAAAGCTAAATTGTTTCTTACAGATCAGGCATGCATCCAAGACTTTGGTTATGGTTTCCAAAATGCTCTCCTTTTAGTACCGCTTTTTCACTCACTCATATGTTTTGAGTACTCCATCATGCCCCATGATAGTGTGGGACACCAAGATGACAGGAACTCGCTCTGATGGCTGGAGGTAGAGCAACCAATTTACTACTACCCTTTTATATAGCTTCCTCATTTTCACCTTGGTGTTGTGGGAGTGTCGAGCAAGCATTTTTTGTATGGGTTCATATTCATCAGTCCATGCATCTGGAGTCATGAGGAGATCGTGTAGCCTTTCAGCTTCACTATTGTCTAAGTGAAGAACAGGCAGCCTTAATAACCCATCTACATTCATGTGGCGCGTTCCTGCACAATGCTAAATAGTCATATCATAATTCTGGAGCTTCAGAACCCAGCAAGCCAACCGCCCTTTGGGGTCCTTCATATTCTGCAATCACTTTGATAGGCGTGGTCTGTAATTACTTTGAAGGGTGTCCCATATAGGAATGGCTGGCAGTGTTTGACAACGATCAGGACAGCCAAGCACTACTTCTCCGTGACGCTATAGTTATGCTCGGCTTTTAAATTTTTTTTTGCTAAAGTAAGACTTATAGTTATTGACTCCATCCTCATCCAATTGAGCCAAGATAGCTCCAACAGCATAGCAAGAAGCATCCGTGAACAACATGAAGGGTTTGCTGTAGTCAGGGTGGCAAAGTTAAAGTCTTTTTTGTAATAGCGCCTTCAGAGTCTCAAAGGCAGCTTTTTGTTCAGCACCTCAATGGAAGGGGGTGTTCTTAGTTAAGAGCTATACGAGGGGCTCACTGAGCTGAGCAAATTTTGGGATAAATTGATGGTAATACCCCATCATACCCAAGAATACCTGGATATTGCAAAGGGTTTTGGGCGCAGGCATCTTGGATATTGATTCAACTTTATTTTGAAGTGGTTTTATCTCACATTGTGAGATAGCGTGTCCAAGGAAATCCAGCTTCATCAGGAAAAATGTGCATTTAGAGGGCTTTAGTTTGATGTTAGAAGCTCACAAGCGTTGAAATACCTCCTTTAGTTGTGTGAGGTGTTCATTAAAAGTCTTAGAGAAAACTGTAATATCATTGAGATAGATGATGACACAACTTAATTTTATATCCTGTAAAATATGATCCATTGCTTGCTGGAAAGTGGTGGGCACGTTGCACAACCCTTGCAGCAGTCAGGTAGATTGAAAGAGACCCTCACTGAAAATAAGAGCACATTTCTGTTGGTCTTGTGGAAAAAGGTCCATTTGCCAATAACCTCTAGACAGGTCCATGGCGGAGAAGTATTTAGACCCATAGAGTTGGGCCAGAGCATCATTAATGTGAGGGATAGGATAACTATCCTTCTTGTTGAGGTTGTTTAATTTGTGGTAGTCCATCACTACCCAATGACCTCCATTATTCTTTATTATTAATAAAAGCAGGTATGACTAAGGGCTTTGTGAAGGAACCAGCAATCCAGCATCCAACAGCTGTTTGAGCTCCATCCGCATCTGTAGCCCCTCAACATTTTATTTGTGATAGGTCTTGGAGAGAATGGGTTTGGCATTATCAATGTCAAATGTATGCATCCACCCATTCATATGCCCATAGTCATTGTCAGATTTGGAGAAAATGTTGCTGTAGGCCTAGAGTAGGGTGTGGACTTTATCCTCTCAGCTGGGGTTAGTTCATTGGAGATCTGAACAAAAGGTAGGGTACATATGGATTGGTCAGCAGGTAAGCCCATATCTGCCAAGACCCAATACAGTGGACTTACCTGATATCCTCAATGGGTATCAGCAGGCCTCTTCCGATCTTCTGATGCTTTTTTACCACCATATCCTTTTTGGTGAAATTAACTAGCAAAAGGTTAATATTTCTATGATAGGTGGAGTAATACGCCTGGAAAAACTTTGGGCTCAAAAGGACTAACTCCATCTATACTAATGTGGTGCAGTAGGTAGTTGTGTGGGATCTGCAAGGTAATCTTCGTGTCAACTACCCTTTGTTCCCCAGCCTTAATGACCACCTCTTCAGAAGCATAGAAAGGGATACCCTCCAGGGCATCCACTGATGGAGGCAACAGTTTTGTATGCCGTCCTCCCATGGTGTAATGCAGGGATAAAGTAGAGGAGGGATACTCAACTGTGCAAACATAATCCTTTTTATTGAGCTCATCATTAGACAGAATCAGGGGAACCTTATAATTGTGCAGGGAGAGATATACCTACTATAAATTAACAACACCTTCATATTAAAGCATAAAGTGGGTTTCAATGAGTAAATTGTAGGTATTATTGGTCAAAGCCACTACTGGGGCTGACAAGAGAAGTTTTTATAAAATGAATGGACAAAGAAGAGTGGGCTCAAATGGCATGGATGTTGTTTGGTCCTGCAGCTTCAAACTCTTGAGTGTAGTCAAGGTCAGGGGCCAGCTTAATTTTCTTAATTAGCTTAGTTGGCACAACGTTCATCGGGGACCCAGTGTCAAGGATAGATTTAACCTGCACTCCATTAACAATGACCTCCAATTTAGTTAAAGTACCACCCAAGGTGGGGGGAAGAGCGAGGACCTTTTTTAGATGAATCGTAGAGGCAAGTCGTTTGGCAGTTTAAGGGTATTTTTTCTGGATAGTCTGCAGGGTATGCACACATTGGAAAGATCGGAGAAATGTGACAATGAGCTGGTCCACATCACTGGCAGTGTCAATAATCTTGAGACCCATTAACACTTACTGAAGATAAGTTTGACGAAGGATCTTAGCCCAATTCACTCTCTCTGGGTTAATTGGCCAGGTACCTCCACTTCACATGGGCTTCTTGAACGTAATGATCAACATCTTCATCTCACCCTTCAGACTCATCATCAGAGGGGTTATCAATGCAGGTTAGGGAGCCCATAGGAGGTGGGGTAGGTTCAGAAATTCCCTTGTGAGATGATAGGTCCTGGGGTTGCTCCTTTACCTTATTAACTTTTGGGGGAGGCATTGGAATTGTAATAGCTCAAGTTTTGACCTTCAAAGAAGGGAGTTTGTGCTGCCTCATAGAGATAGGTTTCAGACTAGAGTTAGCTGAATGAGAGGTTGAGGGGGATAGCACCGTAGAGGTGAATGCTTTAACTCAACAGCTTTGAGTTGTTTCATGGCTGGGTGCTTTTGTGAGACAGGCGGTTTAGCCTTTGTGACCTGGTCATCTAACCCGTTGTTAGTGGGAGCGATTGGGACCTGAGAAAGGGGTTTAAGCTTGGGAGCCAGCTTTGGGACCACTTGGGATTTCCGCTCTGAAGAAGATGGGCAAGGCAAAGGGACGACTTCTTTCACCAACTGAGTGTTTTGAATTGAAGATGGTGGGAACACTGCCCTGTCACAACAATTACTATCTGCTTATTGTTATGGGAAGAAGTAGTAATTTGTGCTGGAAACTCCACAAGATCAGGTTTCCAGAGTAAACAGCTTTAGTAGATGTTTTTGGTCATCATAGATGCTTGATTCAAAGATCCTTGTGTAGGGTCAAGATCATAGATGCCAGCAACTGCTAATAAGGCCTCCTTGACATTTTGTACAGTTGTGAAAATGCGCTTTATGGAAGAGAGATGCATGCCAAGGAGGGATGAGATGCTAATCCAACCAAGATAGCTGCAATTGAGTCATCAAGAGGGAGCATTTGGGAAAGCAACAGAGGTTAAGCTTTAGTATAGAAGCACTCAAAAAAAGATATAATTGATTCTCCCTCTTGCAGACTAAGGCACATAAAGGCCTGTTTTTGCCGTTGCAAACTCTGCTTAGAGACATATTCATCAAGAAGCGCCTGCTTAACCTCCGCCCAAGTGCTGAGGTTGACCATGGTAGGGACCATTCTTTCTTGAGCTATTCAATAAAAGCATGGAAGAATGTACTGGATATTTGCCGGTCAGTTGCTCCTTCCATCGCAGATTCATAAACATAAAGGAAGGAGGCAATACTACCCTCACCAGGTATGAACTTGTCTCGCAGAGGTAATTTCTTATAAAAGCATTGTAGTGAGTGCTGCTGAGCCATTTAAGGTGAGATAAAGCACTAACTAGCTGGAGTTTAATAAAGGCTAGCTGAGGGTTTTTTCCATCGTTTTTTAGTGGTTTTTGTGATGCACAGGCGAACCTGTAGTGAGCACCACTTGTTGGATTTTGGCTTGGAAAAAGGCTTGCTGGTGCTTTCTGACTTGAATTCAACAATATAATTTAGGGGCTTTTTGTACCACTTATATGAGAATAATAGACTAACTAATAAATAATAAAAAGTTTAAATTTATAGTTTTTATTAGGCGTCACGCAGAGTAAAAGATAATATATATAATATATTGATATTAGTATTTAAAGCATTGAGGCTCGATGTTTGGATAGCTTGGGGAATATAAATTAGGAGAAAATATGATTTTATCCTATCAAAGCTTGAAAAAATCACTTCACTTAGGCAGAACGATAGATGAGGGTTTATGTTTAGCTAAGATGTACCCATAGGGTAACAATTTAATAAATTATAGCCAATCCCCATTTGATAAAATTATTTCACCATGGGGGACCCCCGCCATGCCTATAAAAGGGGGTGGTCCCCATGTAGGTGCTTGAATGAACCTGGTCATGGTTGGAGGTGTAACATCAGATGGACGCCCTATGGTCCACTTAATGGTCAGAGTAATCTGATTTCTGGACATTAATTTGGTTGCCTGAAGAGTATTCAAAATCATGTTACCCCCAATTTGTGGGGTTCTATCAAGAATCAGCCAGGGTCTTTTGGCCAATAAAATTGTCATTTATAGTTAAATTAATCCTATTGTTATTGGGGACTTGTAAATTTCCAATACTCCCCCTTTTTGGCCAATTTTGCCCTGAAATATTCTTATCTTGAAGCCTGGAGGTCAAATGTCTGACAGAGAGAATCAAAAACAATGAGATTGCTAGTTAGGCCACAAAATGGCTGTGCAAAGACAATTTACAATTGAAGGTAAATTTATTATGATATTGTATATATTGTATTTCATTAATTGATTTAAAAAAATAAATCAATTATAAAATTCCAGATTTTTTCCTTTGGGGTATAAAGCAACACATCATTAAATTAGATAACTTTTAACTCATGCCAATACTTAATTTGTACATATTTTATTATTTGGATAATGAAAGAAGAGTAAACTTTGAGTTAAGAGTTAATTAGAGGAATAATTCTGTCAGTTAAGAGAATTGTAATATCTATACCAGGCTCATAGTGAATACACCATCACTAAGAAGTCACTCAAGGATAGGAGTAATACAAGATGTTTGAGGATGTGAAAACGTCATACATACCTGTCTGAAACTTGGCAACATGGTGCATATAACATTAAGGGCCACACTTGTTAAACTAATTATAGTAATGATAGAAGTCTCTCTCAAGCTTTAATACTAAATGTAGGCTTCTACAAAATATTTTGCTATGTAACTATGGTTTATATCTGAGTAATGTTTTTTACTCTAGCACAGTATATAATAGATTGAGATGATATCAAGGCAAAGTACACTTTTAACAGCCATACTTATTTTTAAATAACTAGAATTGTGTAAAAATAACATTTTGTAGCTTTAAAGATTTGATTTTTAGGGTTATTATAGTATAGCATTATGTTACTATTTTGATAATATTCCATACTACAAATTAGTTGAAATACAAGACTAATATAGATGAAAAAAGAAATCCTTATCACTTTTTGACTAAATCATATACTTCAAAACTTTGTATATAGAAGAAAAATTAGCTATATAACAAAAAGTAATTTTATACTGATATGAGCTAAAAGCCTTTAAAGTAAAGAAAGAACCTTTTTTTACTTATAAAATAGTAATAAGTGACATAAAATGATTGTATAAGGTGAAAATATAGGAATTGAGATCTATGAATGTATGAAAATAATCTTAAATATGTTTAACTTGTGTATTTTAATTATATTAGGTATCACACTAGTAATTAAGAGTCTATTCCTCAGGAAAGACCAAGCTTAAATAAATTCAGATATGAACTTACCTCTGAAGAGTTAGGTATCAATCAGAAAAGCACCATTTAGAGAATTTATTGATTGGACTCTGACCTCTAATGGTACAAAGGGTATAATTGAGTTCAAAGATCTCTCATTGGGTACAAAGGGTGTAATTGAGTTCAAAACTCTCTCATTAGGTACAAAGGGTTAAATCCAATCCCAAACTAAGTACAATAACCCTCAAGGAGTAAGTAGAATCTCACCAATCAAAGGGGATGATATTCTAAATTAAGACATGTCCCTTAAAAGGCTATCAGTACCCCTTGTTTAAGTAGAAAAAGTATTCTCTACTCTATCTTTTCTGGTTTAAATTCTTGCCAAAGTTTTTTTTCCTGAGTGCTATATAGTCATACTAGGAAACCGCTCACACTGATATGACTAATACTTGCTTATCCATCAGAGGAACTGACCTTTAAACTCTGGAAACCCACAAACTGGTGCTCCCTGACAGGTATTTCTGAGGGTACCAGGTGAAGACATACCTACACAATGATGAATAATTCCATTAGAGATGGCTATTTTCAAATGGAGGAAAATTTGAGTGTGACAGAATGGGTCCTATCCAACCAACAAAAAATACCTGTTTAAAATATGATAGACTTACAATTTAGAGCGCAAATCTTTACCATTCTAGCCCCTGATGATGCAACTATCAGAAATTATCTGCTAAAGCAGCCAATACTATGGAAGCCTTACTTTATGGAACTTAACATCTTGAGATATTATAATAGAAACAGTTCCACACAAATCATAAAAGAACCATTGAACCTATACACTACTGATGTCCTCCTAAGTACAGCAGTATAGTTTCCCAAACCAAGTTTCTCCTCCACTTGTTTATCCACCCTTCTCTACACCATAAATTGCAACTCTTATAATTGCACCTTATGAGATCAGAAACAATTTAGTCTTATCCAGAAATTTTATTACTGACTTATCTATATATATGAGATTTCTTCAGATTTTGTATGATACAAAAAAGAAGCCATTATAGACAATCAAAGAGAAATCATCAAGTTGCTAACTTATATTGTTTTATTGATAATGCAGTTGGTAATACCTTCTCAAAGAAATTACCTAGCAGATCACTACTGCCATGGCAACCCTACATGGATGATTGGGACATACTGTGGATGAATTATTAGCTCAGTTGTATGAACAACAGCAAACACATGAGTCTCATATTGAGGAGTTAACTAATTGGATTCACCATCATTTTGAAAGAGCCTATGATCAAACTACTATTAAGGTGTGCGTTCAGAAGGGCCACCTGGACCCATTGGCCCCAGTGGACCTTCAAGACCCAAAAGGCTCTCAGGTCCTCCTAGGGGACCCTCTGCACATTGAGCCAACCTAAGATGAGGACCATGAAGTACAACTTTAAAACTTGGAATGACAATTGTGGGTGGTAATTTTAGGGATTTGGATGGAAATTATAGGAAACTATCTTAATAACATGATTTCCACTATACAACAGTGCATTTAGCTATGATTAACAGACAATGAACCCATCAATTTACCTTTATGTCAAGATCATTTAACTTAACTCTTGACTCCAGATTATGGAAAATCAAAATAGAAAGCATTTCAGAAACACGCTGACCAGGATCCAGCTTGCTGACCTCAGCTTACTTAAATTGTGAGACTTACTTGCTGCTTAAAGGTCTACTCCATGCAGATTAGGCACCAGACAACTGTCATGAAGGTCATAATCATCCTCATTGAGCAAATTTCTTCTTCATGCTATATATTGCAGCATCAACTCTTAAATAAACTGTTTGCACTCATGGCAAGGCTCTTATTGACACTCTCTGGCATGTTATCTTTACATTGGCCCTCAGGACACAACAGAATCAAATTCAACCTTTCCCTTGGTAGCTCAGCTCCAAGGTATCTGCGGAATTGAGTGTATTGTTCTAACATAGCAGATGTCATACTGGCTACTGTATTATGCTCAATTGCTAATCCCAGACTGGCTACTGGCAATTAGACCACATAAACTAATTGAGTGAAACAAAAAGGATAAACTAAGATTCTGTAAAAAGGTTTTTAGTAAAGTAAACATTGAAGTAAATTTATAATTCTAGTGAAAAATCATGATATAAAGTTGATTGTAAATTGAAAGTAGTTTGAAAATTGGGGTAGCAATAATGGCAGTTATAAGATAACCTAGTGAAGTTAATCTGATTGCTGCTTTGGTTGCTTCATCCATATAATTTTCTTGTAATTACAGATTCCTTCTCGCGGTGATTACCATTTAACCTTGATGTCCAGGGGCCTTTTCTTTAAT